>JAQGBW010000214.1:0-53323 GCA_034698625.1 Julus scanicus | reverse complement strand
ATGGAATTTTTCTAAGGTAAAAACAAGGACCATATATTCTCCCCACCCCCCCTTCCCCTCCTCCCTATCCCCCAGGCCCGGCCCTGGCTCTCGGCGCCCCACAATATACTATCTGTGAAGCGGAATAAAGTATGTACTTTAAATGTGATTGATGTATAGATTCAAAATAAAATTCAAACTTATTAATTTGCCAGCTCTTAAGGTGCAACTTGGCTTAGTACCAAAGACAATGGAGGAAACATATCTCCATAAAAATTATCGCCTCGGATCAGAAAACTACTAAATTTATGGCTTTGGTGATGCACTCGAGAACTAATAATGATAATATTTGTGGGTCACTGAATTCGGGCATGACCTATGTTTTAACACAGTGTGGTCCCCTCTCCAACGTCACTGATAGGGTGATGTAGCTCTCTGTTCAGGATAAATATCTAATTCATAAATGAAGGTCAATATATTTGGAATCAACCATTGTGGCCTTGCCCACCCAAAATCCAGGTCATTCCCAAAAGCTATCTGCCTTCACGCTGCCCGCAGGAAATCACTTAAAAAGTACCTCTTCAACTTGCTTCCTGTTGAGCATGTCAGGCCACCAGTCTGAGTTTTTTCCCATTAGTCCATTACAACATGGTTCATATCTGAAATGTCAAAAAGCGTGTTTGGATTATCACACAATGGCAGTGAAAATCATTTCAGCCAACACCTTCTTAACACGAATTATGTCATTTTGTTGCATTTCTGTGAAGAGATTTTGCGGAAACTGCTTTTGTGATGGGGAGGTCATTTACACCTGTGTGCACCTGGATGTTAGGGACAACCTGCTGTAGTCCAAATTGCATGTGTGTACATTTTGTATTAGAAGGTTCCTGAGATTTGTACTGTACCGTACCTATACCTCCCACAGATTCTGTAGATTAGACCGGGTAATAATAGCATGTTATTCTTGTGAGGTAACTGCATGTTGTCGTAAATTTGGGTCAGAAACCATCTTCCTAGATTGTCCATAACACTTTAGGAAGGGGAACTGAAATTATGGCAGAAACAACAGATTTTCTGAATGGTCTAGTTCATGGTATTTCATGGCTTCAAAAAGGTCAATGGATACCCTGCTATTAAATTTATTACTTTGGATTTTAAGGCTGCTATAGACAGCACAAACGTAAAAGAGACAAAGAGGGATAAATGAAGTTCACGAGAGGACATTGAAGTATGTTTACGTCCAAGCGTGTTTACTCAAGAATATAGTAAAGTTAGTTTTTTTGTAATTACTAAAGAATTCGAAGTGTATAAAAAAGGCTGCTTTTGGAAGAAAGAGATATAGGAACATTTATAATAATCCTTTCGCTATCAACAGAATTCACTTCCCCGAAAACAAAGTTGCTGGAAAATCTCTCATTGCCATTGCTATTTTATTGGGAATGATTAGAGTGTTAGAGATATTTATTTATTCAACCGGTTTTATCGTCGAAATTGCTAGCTGGCCATGGTGCAATAAATGGTGCTTAATCCAAAAAGAGGATCAAGGAAAATGAGGAGAGTCAACATTCATATTTCCCGAATCTTGACATTATCTTGTAGTAACTTTTAAATATTCTACTCAGTAACAGTATTAAAAATGACTTTCCTCAAAATGGCATATTCGTGAGAAGATTTTTTAGGTCGAAGATGTGATTGTTTAGATACAAGGACTTTAAAAAGTGAAAGAAAAGCATTGTCACGTCACCAGGAAATTAATGTTATATCCTAAATTGCTATTTCCTGGAGAGTTAAGTTAATGTACAATTTAAATGTGGGTTGTTCATTTTCTAAAATTCATTTTTAGGTTTAAAATCACAGTTGGAAGTCAATGATTAATTGGACGATAAAACAATAATGCGTGATTCAACAAGACTACCTACTTGAAACAAAAACTTTCTCTTAGGATAAAACAACTTCCATAATTTCAAAATATGTGTCAGTGAATAACCGATATGAAGTGTTGATAAAGCCTGTTGTAGTGGTCATTAGCCTGGATTTTAAAAGTTGTAGTCAGTTAAATATTTATGCCTATATTTATTACTCCATTTTTTTGTCATAAAGTAGTGCATGTTTCCGGAAATTCCACTTGTATATAGCTACTTAAAAGGTGTAAATGATTCTTAACGTTATGAAGGGGGGACTGTTTGCGGTAGTTTTAATCTATTACGCTGGGAATTAAAATAAGAATTAAGAAACATATGCAAAAAGTGGAATGAAGGATTATCTATTTGTTCCAGATATGTGTTAATGGCCCTTATTGATTTAAAAAATCTGCAAAAGCAGTTCCTACTTTAGTTTTCCTGACTTTGACTGAATACATTTTGAAAATTTAAGACGCAAGATTGCAGAATAGTTACTGTTTTTACTGAATTGCATCAGAATTGCTTCACGATAAAATATTCTTTTACACTTTTCAATTCAGAATTAAATATAATCATGTCAAGCAAAGTAATTATATTTTTTAAATAAAATATTTGCTTCCAAAACAATTTTAAGAAAAATTGTAACTTAAAATATTTGTTATCTTATTTGTTTTGACTGAGGAATTTTTAGTCTTAACAAATTATTTGGGATCCAAACTAGTGTTCACACTTTTTAAAAATATTGTTGTAAATAATGCATTTGTGTGATGATATTCACAACAATATTTTAAAAGCTTCATTCATTAAAGCAAATATTGAAGTAAAAACAGTGCATCCAGTATCCGCATGCATGATATCCATTTTACGCATAATAAAATCTGTAATAAAATAATGAAATCTGGTCTTTTTTTGTAGACAATTTACGTAGCATTTTCCTCAATTAAATATATAAATTGTTGTTAACAAAGTCTTGGTAATGATTGCTAGTGAGCACCAGGATAATAAACAGCGTTAAAAAAAATTGCCCTCGACCTAGAGAAGGGAATTTCCCCCAGAAGTTTTCTTAAAACTCAGCTGACCTTTTTTATCTGCAACGTCATTGCGCAAGTGCTTAAGGCTTTTTTATTTTTCTTGCGTGTACGTAACCTAAATGTTTTGTTTCCTAGAAGGGCCCATAGGCTTTTCCGCACGATTCGAATTAACCTTGACATTTAGCGCAACGATAACTACAAATTTTCAATGGGCTCACCTTCAAGGTGAGCAGAATAGCTAGCCTAAAAGATAAGGTGCCGAAATTTTGTCTCGAGTTTTTGAAACTTATATTGCGAGGTGAAACAGCCCAGAAATGATGTTAATCTCGCTTGAAATTTTGAGAAAAAGCAAAGATGAAGATTGTGCGAAAATGTCAAATTTAACATGCATGTATACAATGTATATTTTCTTTTCTAACATTGTTTAACATTTTTTAACTACAGGTACCTACATAATTATTTAAATTATGACATTTTTTTAGGTTCTTGGAATGAATGAAAAATGGGAAGGCGGAGACATTAAACTTTATGCAGGTGGAGGACATAAAGTTAATCTACTTAAGAGCGAACTGGAACAAATCAAAGATGATAAAAGCAAGATTGTTATGTTTGTGGACAGGCAAGTATTTTTTGTCATAACAATGTTATGTAAATTTCTTTAAAAAAAAAAGAAATAATCCACAATTTCTTGAATTTGCAATCTGCTTGACCAATTGTTCTCGCCTGTACCAACTCCCCCAGCAGTTATGATGTGGTATTGACGTCTGGAGCGGAACGAATATTGAAACGTTTCTACAAAAGTAAATCGAAAATATTGTTTTCGGCCGAGGGATTTTGTTGGCCGGATGAGAGCTTGGCGGTGCGTAAATTTTGCCTCGTTATGTATATCATACCCGTCGATTTTGTGTTTGATAAATCATGTAAGCATGAAGTTAAATCGCTCATCTAACTCTTCCTATTTTCTTTCCCCAATATACAGGAAAAATACCCGAAGGTCGACAAGGGCAAGCGATTCTTAAACTCGGGAGGTTCGTTTCAAGTTGCTATGATTATTTGTTCTATGTTTTTATTAATAAAATGCAGAAATATTGCATCCTTAACAAAGGTAGCTAGATTAGCAGGAGATTACATTATTTGATCAAATTCCCAGCTTTTAACACTAATTCTAGAAAACCAAATCTTGTTTTTGATAGCATTAATTGAACTTAAAACTTCTGCATATAGCATGCATATCTGAAAATGTTGTTCCAAATTAACTTTCGTTTTGTCTGTCATATATGTTACATTCCATGATTACCTGACATCAATTTATGACTTGTCATTCAAAAAACATATATGAAATACAGATGCAATCCCTAGCTAGTTATTATACCTATGTGTTATCAGAGTTGCACACACCACATGACATGTACATGACCATAAATAATCCAAATTATTTAAAAATTTTAATGTTCAACAATATATGGGATATTGCAGATGATGCAAACAGCCTGTATTCCAAGCTTGCTACACATAGAAATGAAAATTGCGAATTTTGGATATTTAAATATACAGTGAGGATAATTACACGCCATTTCAATAGAATCCTTATTCATACATTGGTCAAACAAATGGTGTTTGCGGTAGTTAGTTTTAATTTGAGCATGTATAATGAGTAGCTCAAATGATAATGACCTTGATGTGAGTGGAAATAAATGTTCCGTCTCTAATGTTGGGATTTTCCCATGGTTTCGCATGCTACTTTTCCTGGGCTGGTCTAGGGCATCCAGACTGTTCTGTTACCTCTACAGGTAAGGAATGAAATGTCTACCATGACTTTTCATATCTGCACGCTCTGCATGTTCATATGCAGGGTGTCTGGTAGACCGGATAGCCTGGAAAAGCCAGGGGTGGTAGTCTATAAACTCTAGCATTATTTAATTACAATGGTTAAGAAATCACTTTGGTGATTGTCATTTTTTTTGTTTTATTCTGAACTTTATTCTTCCCTTGAAAAAAGTTGTTTTTATCACGCTTGGAATAATTTTAATAATTGCTTTAGTGAAGAAATCTAATTGTAATTTTAAATGAAAGAAACTTTTTTTCAAAAGATGCAATTTTTTAATATTAAGTGTATTAATATACATGTCACATGATTTTTGTGTGTGCAAAACTTACGAAACCGGTTCTATTGAGCTCAATTTTTTTTACTAAATTCAACTGTTTTTTCGAAAAGATAATTCAAAATTTTAAAAAATGAGCTTGTTAGGACTCGGTGAAATGCTACTAGTCCACTTTGACAAATTAATAACATAAAACACTTTTGAATTTGTTTTTTTGGGGGGAAATACAAAAACATGCACCAGGCACCCTGCATTATCTGAAATAACATCCCTGCTGCTTTTCAACTAATAATGTACTGGTACTAACAAAAACTAATCATTACTAACCAACTGCAAAAAAAAGCGCTTTGCTTCAATCCACACTAATACAACTTACAATTTCTGGATTCACCTACAGCTTTACAATGTATTAATAATAATATACTATATTAACAAGTTAGAGACTAAAGAAACTTGTGTATTTTTAGTTGACAAATGGTTGACATCGACCCATCCTTACCTTATTTTTTTGATTTCAAACTCTTAAGTAATCGGTGTTTGATTGAATCATTGTTTAAGGGTTCATTGGAAACGTCCAAGATGTATACGAGATGATCACCAGCTCTGAAATTAAAAATGCAGACGATGACCAGCTTTTCTACACCAAGATCTACTTGGACGAAAACTTGAGGAAAAAATGGAACATCAAATTGGATAACAAGGCTGAAATATTTCAAAACCTAAATGGAGCTGTTGGTGAGTCCCTTCCTGAGGATTTCTAAAGAGAATTCATTTGCAGAATGCTAGTGTTTAACTATGAAAAGTGACAGGATAAGATTAGTAATATCTTCTATCAGTATATAAAATTTGAAATTGCAAGAACTTGGCACATTCTCTTTTCAGGGGACGTTGAACTACGATTCAAAGATGATGATGCCTATTTGCATAACACCGCCTATGCCACCACACCACTCGTCATCCACGGCAATGGATTGAGTAAAGTAAGTGCAAGTCATTGTGTTTGACTTTGATAAAGTGTTTATATAACATTTTCAGTTCATTAATAAGCATTTATCAATAGACCGTTCTCAACTCTCTGGGAAATTACTTGGCAAAGTCATGGTCACCGCAAGATGGATGCACACAGTGCGCCGAAGATAAAATCAGTCTCGAAAACGTTCAAGTAAGACAACAACAATAGTAACAGCAAAATTTACCGGTACACGCATATATGGTATGAATGATGTGTTTTTTAATTACAGGAAAATGAATATCCAAAAGTTTTATTGGCCATTTACCTGGAAAAGCCAACACCATTCTTAGAAGAGTTTCTCTTAAGGTTATCCCAACAAGAATATCCTAAAAATCGGATCGATTTATTTGTGCATGTGCATAGAAAGGTAACCATTTTTTTATATGTGATTTCTGATCTTCCATCCTGCTGTATCATTTTGCATAACTGTTATCCATATAAATTAAAATCTAGGCGGAAGTTCAAGAAGAAGAAGTCGACAAATTTTTGGATGCAAATAAGGGCAAATATCACAGTATCAAATATGTGCCATCAGAAGTAAATCTAAAAGAATGGCATGCACGAAATATGGGACTGTAAGTGCGGTCTGGCCGTCAACCACATTTTGTTGGAAATAGCAACAGTTTTTTCTTAAAACCAAACCTCGAATTTTTTGTTTTCAGGGAAGAATGCGTTAAGAGAGGTTGCGATTATTTGTTTTCCGTGGATTCTGATGCAATGATCACCCATCCTAAAGCGTTGAAACTCTTAATCGAACAAAACAGGTAACGATGGTTTTTGAAACGAAATATGTCTCCTAATTAGCTGGGCTCGTGATGCAATAAACGAACTTACGGATTTTCTATTAATAAAGGCCTGTGTTGTCGCCAATGTTGGTTCGGCCCTTCAAAGTGTGGTCCAACTTTTGGGGTGCTCTCACGCCGGATGGATTTTATGCACGTTCCAATGATTATATGGAAATCATCAATAAGAAGAGACGGTAAGTTAAATTACATTCATTCATGTTCTTGTGGTGCAATTGTTTTTTCCTAAAAATAATGGCGTTATCAAATAGTCTATAAACATTTCAATTTTAATGGGTATGTTGGGGGAAGGGTTAGTTGTTTCCATACAAAAAAATCATGTATTTAAATAGTGACAAATGTTACATAATACATATCTGATTTTCACAATCTTCGCGATAATCATATGATGGTAGTGATAAATAATTGAAAAAGTAATGCTTGGATTTACTTGGCACGATGATCACTGCATACAACGATTAAAAACTCAGTCTCCAATGGAGAAGTCTGCCTTAAAACTTCGACGATCGACGGAGTACTTGTTATTTGCATGGCATTCATACAATCCTGCGTCCATCTGGGTAGCAGGGTCAATCTCCATCTTGCTTTTAATTATCTGATCACTGATTTTCCATTCGTGCAGCTATAATGAAAAGGCGATAAACACTTTCAATTAATTTTTTAATGGAGGCATATATTATGATAAATAGTAGGCCACAAACATGTGAACAATTATCCCCAATTTATTTCATTCTAAGAGTGGAATAATATTTTTCTCTTTTTTTTTTTTCCAATTTTCCCTAGCTGTTCAAAATTGTTAAAAAATGAATTTTTTTTGGAGTGTTACGGACATTTATACTCATGTGGGCAACTGATTTTGCATTGAGTTTGTAACACAGTCACTGACCTGATAATATGGATGAGCATAAAGTTCCATGCCATCCTTGAACCACGTGATGTGTGGCACAGGGTCACCCTTAGCTTCACAAAGGAACATCACTTTGTGACCCAATACATATTCCAAGTCAAAGTGTGATGCCTTGATGATTCTTGCTCCCTAGAAGTAGGAAGTTAAGGAATTAAAGACCTTGAACCAATTGCGGTGAATTCCAAAGTTTATCCGTCCAGACTATTACCTTTGGGTCATTGTAATAATCCAATCGTGAATTGCCGTCTTGATTCATGTTTTGCATCATGATTCCTCCTCTGCCACGTCCTCCTCGCCCACGCCCTCGGCCACGCTGTGCCAAAACCAACAGGGAGAAGGAATACGTTGTTATCAGCATGCACCAAAGTATCTTGGAGATGAGCATTTTCTGAGACTTATATTTCACTTAATCCGTGGATTGCGCTGGACTGTTTAAAACGTTTCTGCCACTGACTGGCCGTCTTCTGGCAAAGTTTAATAAACCCAACATTTATATTAACAACATTTCCTAATGAGGAAGTGGATCCCTTATACTGAACTCAATTGATCCAATTAACCGAGTCTCCCTAGCCATCCAACCTTAATATAGTTCAGATAAACAGGGTGTGAAGAGAAAAAATAAGATGAGGAGATGACTCCCAATAAAGGGGCATTTAACCCCGTTAACCGCACATTTGCAACCATCAATGAATATCACTTTGTTGTCAATATCTTGAAGATGATGTACTAAAGTTGAGGACTCCGCACCCAGATTCAGCGTAAATCATACATCTTAATATTAGGAATATTTATATAGTATCTTTGGTTGTATATGTGTTGCGAATAATATAACACTTAGAGCAAACAATAGTAACATATTTATTTTTGTGTCATTCATAGTCTATCATACTAAAACAAAATTGCTCAAAAGTTAAGAGAGCACATTCATTATCCGACATATTAAACACAATTTTTCATAGGCATTATTTGCAAAAGTATCCAAATGTAGTTCTTTACATCAAAAACTGGTACAAGTATTTAACATTTAAGGGGAGCAAGCTGTTTCATAAAGCTGGCTCTCCTTAAATTCAACACTTCAACCATTTGATGTTTGATGATGGAAGCAAATGCAATATAAGAACATATATTTGGTACCCTACTTTAAATATATTATTTTTTAATTAGGACGTTTTTAATGCTTTAAAAGTAGTTGGCACATATGGTATTTGTATATATTTTTGGAATTGTGAGAAGATGTGCTTATTCATCAATTGAGAAATCCGCCTTGAAAACCCGTCGATCGACCGAGTATTTATTGTTGGCATGGCATTCATAAAGACCAGCATCCATCTGAGTTGCTGGATCAATTTCCATTTTGCTCTTAATCACATCATCACCAATTTTCCATTCATGGAGCTGAAAAAAAGCAAATGTTTTATAAAGAAAATGCAAAAAAACACTGTTAGCATGTGAGCAATAGTATGCAGAAGGCCAAATCGATGATTTTCCCCATTATATATCATAATACAAGGTTAAATGCTTGAAAGGAAGTCTGTAAATACTGGGTATTATTTCTACAAGATATACAAGGATACCAATAAATGGCAAGGGTAAATTTCGTAGTGAAATTAGGAAATCTAAGCAAAAACAAAATAAGTGATGGAAAACGAAAATATAAATTAAAATGAACAGAAATTATATTTTGTAAAGTTAATTGTAAGTCAATTATTTTTTCTATCTTTCAGATAGAAAAATAAGTGGCCATCTATTGACTTTGCAATGAAAGTAACTTCTTTCTATTCATCAAAATCAACTTTAAGTTGAGTTTGGTTGCAGGATCATTATTGACTAGCTTTGCACCATTGACGTCACATCTAGCTCTGAATACAACATAAATCAATTAAGGCGACACAAATTTAATGGCAACATCCCATTGGCAATTTTCAAGCTAATTTTGGATAGTGATCGAGCTACTGTATATTGCGCATATCACCACAATATGCCATTTTTGGTATTTTGTTTTTGGTGCAGTCACAAAGTTTGGGAATCATAAAATATTTACATGCAAAGCAGCGGCCCTGACAGAACATACTTTTGTTTATCACTAACCTGTAAATATGGGTGTGCGTAAAGTTCGATGCCATCCTTTAACCAAATGATGTGTGGCCGAGGATCTCCTTTTGCTTCACACAGAAACATGACTTTGTGGCCCAGAATGTACTCCAAGTCAAAATGAGATGCTTTTATAATCCTCGCACCCTAAAATCGACAGTAATCAAATCAGTGATTTCATACTACTCGATCGAGTCTTGCAAAACGCTGCATGAATGAATGATATTAAGTAAACCGGCATACCTTAGGATCGTTATAATAATCCAGTTTTGAGTTTGTATCCTGGTTGATGTTTTGAATCAAAATTCCATTTCGTCCCCTTCCACCTCGACCACGACCTGATCTACCCCTTTGCGCGGTAGCAAGTTGCGAAAAGCTGACAATCAGGAGCAAGGCACAAAATACCAATTTAGAAATGTTGAACATTTTCATTAGCCTGTCGTTTTTTTTCTTTCGTTGGAAAAATGCAACCAGTCCTCGGCTATCTAAGTCTTGAACGATTTTGAATTCGACCCTGGGTTTCTTTCTATTTTTTAAGCTATTAAATTCAATACGAATTATTATGAGGATACCAATTGTGCCTATGAAATGTGTTTCCTGTCATAGACGTTTTATGCGATATTACCATGAAGTGGCTACGTGGAAAACTACTGAAAGGACACTCGAATCTTTGAAATCGTCACGGTCAAAGGGGGAAAACAAATTCTCAATAATTGGATACATTAAATGTTAATAGGCGTAATACGATCACAGTTGTGCAATTGAAATTTATATTTTATGCACTGTAAATTTCTGCATCTCGGTATCAAGCACGAAAGACCTCGGCACAGTCAAAGCCATGGCTGAAAATTGCCACATAATTTTTATGGAGCATGTTGTGGTGATTTTAGCCTTCAAATGTTGTGAAACATTTACTTTTTTATGTTTCGGAGGAGCAAAATGCAGAATTTTTCTTCTTAAGTTTCCATATAAATAGATTTCAAAACAACTCCAAGATAAATGACTAAAAAAATCCGAAAGCTAGAATTAAAATCAATTAAATTTATGACTTTAGTTTTAAGATCGTACATGAAAAAATAAAAATAATTAACATTTTAATTTAATTTTTACAGAGGAGTGTGGAACGTTCCCTTTATGTCGGCTGCCTATCTTCTAAATGCTAATTTGCTGAAGGATAAGAATAATTTCCCATCATACATCCATAATCTTTTAGATGCCGACATGGCTTTCTGTTACAATTTGAGAGACAAGGTACAAAAATAAATTTACGTATTATAGACCTGCTGCTACAGATACTGCACTTTTTCCTAAGTTTTTTTATTATACTTTATAGGGAATTTTCTTCTACATTATAAATACCGAAGATTTCGGTCACCTAATTAACAGCGAGACGTTCAATCCAGCCATAAAGCATCCAGAAATGTATCAGATTTTTGACAACCGGCTGGTAAGTGCAGTGTTTTTGGAGTAAGTGAAAGGATCATAGTTGAGAAACTCGTTTTAATCGGTGACTGGTTTTTATTTTAAGGATTGGGAGGCACGGTATATTCACGAGAATTATTCAAAGAACTTGGATCCAAATCAGGCAGTGGAAACGGTATAAGCAGTTTTAAAATGACATATCCCAATATGAACGAAGAGACCGTTTCATTATTAGAGTGACATTTTCTTTTTTGTAATTGTTAGCCATGTCCGGACGTCTATTGGTTCCCAGTTGTCACCCCCCGTTACTGCCAGGAGCTCATAGGCATGATGGAAAACTTTGGGAAATGGTCTGATGGCTCAAATAATGTAAGTATTGACAACAGGAATCGTGATAGTACGCTTTTTGCTACATGCCTTTTTAAAAGATTAAAATACTATATTGAATTGGCAAAAAAGTAAAAAAAAAAATTTCATGTCACGAAACACATATTTTTTTGCAGGACAATCGTTTGGAAGGCGGATACGAAAATGTCCCTACTCGTGATATTCACATGAATCAAGTTGGATATGAACAGCACTGGCTGTTTTTCTTGCGCGAATACATCCGACCAGTTCAAGAGAGGGTTTACACCGGATACTATCACGATGTATGTAGACAGACTACAGCAATATTTATTTAACATCGGATTTTGAAATATTATAAGCGTCCCTCATTACAGTGAAAGCCAACATGGTTGTAAAGTAATTACTCTGTAATGAAAGCAATTTTAGAATATATTTTTTTATTTTTAGAATTGATTTTAAACAAAGTCATTTTCAAAAATCAAAAAAAAAAAATATTTTACAATTTTTTTATTGGATTCTTGAGGTGAACTTAAGTCTACCTTTAGCTGTATTGACAAAAACTGAGGGTTGGAATTTAATTCATTAAGTTTTTGATTAAGGAAAAAAATGCTTTTTTCTAGCCCCCACAAGCACAAATGAATTTTGTCGTACGCTACAAGCCCAATGAACAACCAGCTTTACGACCTCACCACGATTCATCCACATATACAATCAACGTTGCCCTAAATCAACCCGGAATTGACTATGAGGTGAGTGGAGTGGCGCCAGTGTTTTTTTAAAAACAATAAATTGAAATTAACCCAATGAAACGTTTTCAAATATTAGGGAGGAGGCTGCCGTTTTGTTAGATACAATTGCAGCATCACAGATTCCCGTATGGGGTGGACAATAATGCATCCGGGTCGATTAACTCATTATCACGAAGGATTGCCGACGCTCAGCGGTACCCGCTACATCATGGTTTCATTTGTTGACCCTTGAGCGGATGTAGCGTTCCAATGCCAAAAAAAACTCGTGCCCGGTTGCCTTATTTATTTCAGGCTCTTTGAAAGCTTTTTTATATTTGGATTTTTAATTATTTGAGTGCAAAAGAAATCTGCGTTCGAGTGTCTAAATTATATTCCATTTAAAATCGTGGCTAAAATTCGATTGACAAATCTCTTACGAGAGAGGGTTCGTAAAGCTGAACGAACAACTTCTATTTATTTCAGTAGATCTCTACTGAATGCATGCGTGTGATACGACTGGAATGCAATTCTTTTTCTCGTAAAGGTTTTAACCAGTTGACATCTTAAAACTATCCTACGTTTATTGTTTAAATAAATCTGAACGAAAAGTTTGCTAAAACTTGCATATTAGGCTGCTAATAATTGCATTAATAATGACTTACAAGCAAATGTAGTTTAATTGATGAACTACAGCAGCGTTTATCAACTTTTAAGAACTAAAAAGCTCCTTGAATTCAGCATACATAAAGCTAATTTCAAATGTTTATCGAGTATATTCAGCCATACAGATGAACTGAATGCTCTTGTTGAGATTTTATACAGAATATTTGCACTCTAACTGGATAATTGAGTCAAATTGAGCAATATAAACCATGTATTACAATCACATATGCTCATACCACTATTTTATATTATATAATGTTTTGGAATATGATATAAGCTTTCTGCACGGCTTGATCCGTCAAAAACATGTTTCGAATTTGTATCATATTCCAAGTTGGGTATGATTTTTAGATATATCTCACCGAATTACTATCATTTTTTGTGTTAGTAGTGGCTTTATTATACATATCGCATTGCTTTTGTTTTTAATGCTAACATTGGTTAACCCAATGCTACTCATATAAATGTTCTTTTTATATTTTTTCACAACATTTGTATATTGTAATGTAGGCTTATTTAGCCAATGTTATAGCAATGATAAAGTACATTTGTTATTGAAAAACCAAGCAATAATTGAATAAAGAAATCATTTCTTGCTAACATTTACAATAACCTAGTAGTTTTTGTGCAAAGCCATGTATGGCAATAACTTACCTTGAACAGCTGAATTTTATTATGTAGATGTGCATCCTTTTTAAAAAAAATTTCTTTCATTAGTTTATGTGGCCTATAACAATATAAAAATTTGACAAAAGGGTTAATTTAACTATTTGCAGCTTTGGCTACCTTATAACGACTGGTTGATACGTTTTTATCTTGCATTGTCATATCTTGTTTCATCACTATTCTGGGCAAGAAATTCTGAAAGACTATACATTTTGTCAAAATGTATAGTTCATATTTGTATTGCTATTGTCACTACCTAGTTAATTTAAATTTGTTGTTAAAAACGTTAACACAACAGACACACATACAGTACTTGCCTTCATCGACTACCTCGGTTTAAAGAATCGTTACTTAGGGAATTCCCACCAGCCTAGATCGGGAGCAATGCTACATCTTAGGATAAAAAAGGCAGGAGTGAAATCAATATGATCGCCGGAGTTAGCTTGTCTTAACGCAGATAACTATAAGACTATTTGTATTGTAGGGTTGTTCACATGACAGACTAGTAACCCCTGCCCAAACGGCAGATGTGAATGTGAGCATACACAAGAAAATGATTTTCCGGTAAAACATTCCATGTGCATGTGTACCTTCACATCCGTTGAAAAGTACGTCTCTTGATAAAGATGCTAGCTTCTTGAGTGAAAAACCCAATTATCTTCCAACAAGCAACTACAGAGCTAGGTTGTTTGGTGACATCCACCTCGCAATCGGAAGGCCTGGGTTCGATTCTCAATCGGTTGGCTATTCGAATTGTGGTTTTTGCAGTTTTCCACAGTTGTTTCCAGGCAAATGTCGGGGTAGTTCATCTTGAAATTGGTCACAGAACCGTGCTCCTTCCTCGATTTTTTTTTTCCTTTACCAGATGTGTGTGTATACAGTGTATGCATGTGGATATATCCTAACCACTGTTTAGGCTCTCTAGGACCACTACATTCTTTGGACCTCTAAACTCTACTTAACCAACCAACAAGCAACTGCAATGAGCTTACCATCAGTATACAAAAATCCATTCCAAGAAAGGAAATCAAATTTAATTCAGCAATGTTTTAACGTTCCAGCTGAAATCCAATCACGAATCGAGCAGCATTTGATTTAGAAAGCATTAATGACATTTCAAAATAAACACGTATTAAAGACTAACAAAGGGAATATATTGGTGATATTTGGGAATGTTGATGTTCAGCCAATCTTGCTAAATTCAACATGAAAGAATCTATACACTGTCTGTTGGTAATCGAAAACTTGCAATTACTTCATTTTTGCCTTTATTGATGGCAGAATTGTCACAGTGACAAATGTAATTGCACATGACATCCTATCCAACTTGAACAGGAGTTTTCTAATAGCTAAAGATGCATTTCCACAAAATATATTTATATACATATGTAGCTCATCAACATTCATGTATGACTTCTCATTTTGTAAAGTGCATCATCAATGGAGGGAGATCACATAGTTCTGGCAATGGTTGCATTTTGAAAACCAGTCAGTCATTGTGCTAAAGATTTTAAAACATACTTCACTGAATAAGCAAAAGCAGCAAAACCAACAATAACCATGACATTGGCCAGGGCACTGCCCATCACTCCATTTTCCTGATTTAAATGGAGTTGATGACGGAAAAGTGTTTGTCTGCTATTTGAACCGTCTGTCACAGCAGCTGGTTGACTTTCAGAATTCAGTCGTTCTTGTTGTTTCCGCCGCTCCAACTCCTCCTTGATTTCCTATTTAAAAACTCTTTGTTATCAATACTTGCTCCTTAATCTTTGGTATTAAATGCTGCCAAGCAATGAACCAGAGTATCTAAAAGTGTTCAAGGTTTTAAAAATCACCAGTCACCAGGCTTTTGATGCAAAACATAAACATAGATACGCAAAATTAGCCGATCAAGATATGTTGGTAGGGTCCTAAAATAATTATGAAGCTTGGGACTGTATACTCACAATAACGCGATACACACATTCCTAAAAAAATCACCATGCTAACGGATTGACTAACAAGTACACGGTCATCATCAACAAAATGACTAGGTCCGATGGAAAGGCAAGATAGGGAAGCAAATGTTGGTAATAATTACCTGGACGACGTCGGGGAATAATTCACAAAAAGTTTTGTCCTTTAGGTTAAATATTCCGCTACTCCAAGCAAATTGCCGCTTCTAAAAACAACCATTTGGAAAAAGTTTTAAAAAAAGACACGCAACGAAGTAATTCAGAACCATAAGATTCCCTCCACCAACCTCAAAATCAGATGTCTCGATGCTCCCCAGCGTTGGATTTTTTTCCACCATAAAACTAAGAAGTCCGGTTAGGATAGTTGCAACCGACCAAGCAGGATTCCACGAATCAGGATGAAAATCGCTTATGGATAGGCACAGCCGAGTATTGCATTTAAATCGGCCATTAGGTGTTAATATGTATATGCTTGGAGGCTTATAAGGAAATTCACTAGGAAAAATCAATTTTCCATGATACAGGCCACCTGAAAAAGACGATTCTCATAAATGTTCTTCACAAATGCAACCATTTTCAAGAGTTTTGCTTGAGATTTGATTGATTTTTTAAATCTTAAATGACGATGGAATTCTGTAATAATGTGTTCTGATATTCAAGGAGGAGAAGCTAATTAGCCATAGCCTACTGAACACATTTCCCAGCATGCCAATCAAAAACTTATGACAATTTAAAATTACCTTCGTATGGCGTGCTTTCAGGCCCTCTGACCACATAATGCCTGAAATGAACAAAATATATGGTGTTGAATTCTTAAAAAAATGCTTCCCCTTCAATGTTTGTAATATAATACTAGCTCTTCCTGCCATTTCATCCCCAACAATCAGCATTCTCATTTATAAACCACTATTACTTGAATGCTTCAAATTAGCTGTTATAGGCAATACTTTCTGTACCATAAACTAAAAGTCATTGTGACCATAAATTTCAAACAATGTGATAATAACAGAAATATTTGTACTGTCTATTGCTGAGGCAATATTTTATGATTCAAATAGATTTTATGTAGCTAGATTGAATAAAACCAGATGTCTAAAGTCATTAGGGTGGATCAAGGGCAACCATATGGGAAAACCGCCCAATTAAAAAACTATGTTCCACATGCATATCGCCATCAAAGCTCAGCCTTATTTAATGTAAAAAATTGCTCTCCCTCTGAGGTAATTGGATATCTACTACAATGCATAATATTCAACTAATCTGAACATGTAATTGAATCAAAACAATTTAAATATTGCTAATTGTTTACTTCTGTGCCTTCCTCTGTGTGAATTCCATTTTTCAGCACCAAGAATGTTGTCATGGCCAGTAATAATTAAAACTAATTAGAACCAGTCATGATTCCCATCCAAATATGGTGAATGAAAGAGGTTACAATTTACCACTAAATTGTGCGAAGGATAGCTTAGAAATAAAGCGGGCATTGGATGAAACAGACAAGAAATGAAAAAAGCTTATGTTGTTCAAGCATGAGTGATTTAAAACTTTTTTTAATGAAAGTTAACGCATACAACAAGAATTTTTTTTTAAAAAAACTGGAATTTAGGGCAAAGTATGAGAGAAACTGCCTACTGGGTAAGAGAGTATGCTAGATCTGGGTAAATAGGTTACAGGGAGAATGGACACATGACAATAGTGAACAAAAGTAGAGGATTAATTGAAGTAGGGCAAAATTTGAGAAATTGTTAGGAAGTTGTGCATGAATCACTCAAGCTCGATTCAATGAATATGCACAAGCTTCCGTCATTCACATTTAGAAGTTAGATAGGAAAACGATTGGAAACGTTGAAACGCAATAACATAAGTTGAGATAACATGGATAAGAACAACTTATGAAAATATTGATATGAAGCATTGGAAAATTAGCTGAAGGCAGGATACTAAAATCCGAGCTTTGAACACATCTAGTCTGAATAAACGACACAAAGCATTTCCACTAAACTCAAAATTGGAGAAGATTAATTGAGGCTAGTTATAAAAATTGAAAATTGGAGACAAGATGATGAGAAATTTAAAGTATAGAAGGAAGTAGACCTTAAAACTACCATTTCTCAAACTTTGAGGCACAAAGCGTTGATGCCACAGCTGATCTTGACAGATGTTGACAAGCTCTGTTCAAACTCAGTTTGCGTTGCTGACGCTTAATAAATGGTACATCTCAATTGATGAACATACATCATTAGCAAACGGAGTATCCAGACATAAGTTCAAAGAGTAATTTCATTATCATAAGAGTTTACTTTACATTATATAGGGTTTTGCTCAGCTTTTGAGGTCTTGTCTAGGATTCCTAGCAAGCACACAGTAAATTACATGGGCTTGGAACTATATGGGAAAGCAGTGAACGGATTTGTCACTTTAACTTTCAAATTCTTATAATCATCATCATGCTTTGAGTACAATGTTTGGTATTTTCAAAACATGTTAAGCCATTTTGCACAACCTTGCAAAGTGAAGCAACAGAGTCAATTTGCTTTATTCTATCGAATGCAAGGTATGTAGGACTTCAATGTCATTTTTTCCAAATGCATTTTATCGTACATTGACTTCCTCAGTTAAAATACTCACCAATGTAACCCTGTTATATGTAAACAATAACGTCCAAATACCAGATAGTTATCACTTAGTGTCATTACTAATACAAGATCAATTCATTAATTTAACATACGTCCACATATTGTAGATCAAATTTATTTTGATATTTTAATAGTAATTATGGCAATAACGCTTACCATTCTAATATGTTTGATGGTAAAGGCTCAGCAATAATGTATGGAACGGGATCTTTCTTTAACCTGAGGTAATCTTGCCGTAATCTAGCTGTGGCAGAATTCGTTTTCCTGCTCATTGTATGGGCTTAGAAATAATTATCTGTAAAACATAAATGTTTTATTAGAGCAATAAATACATGTCACAAGCAGACGTTCCAATACCAGAATTCCAACTTTGGGACGTACACCATAGGTACGTCCCTGAAATGTCGTTTTTTTATCAAAAAGCAAACAAAATACTTACTTAAGACGATGATTACCAGCTACTTAAGAATGATATCCGTCCATTTTGAACTAAGAAATTCATTTAACTATTTAAAACAACATTAATTAGTTCTCTTGCATCACTACACTATCAATACGAGATGATTACTCAACCCAAAAGCAACTAGAAAGGACATGACGTCAGCCTTGGAAAGTTCGCTATATAGGGCTATGTTCCTGCGCCGACAACCGACATAAAGTAAGCCGATAATGAAAGATTTCTGTGAGGCACGAACAATAGGTCACCTTTGTCTTTTGGCAAATATCAAGTAAAACTGTCACAATTAAATTTAAAAATGGATAAAAATTTACTCGATTTATAGGTACAATACAATTAGATAAACGACTTGTAGGCATTTGTCAATAATTTACACCCATCTGTAGTCTATGAATTTATGGCTGTCCCTCTCATCGATCAGCGGTTCATCGGTATTTTCAGCTTACGGTTTATCGGCTGTCGGCTTATATGTATTCCGCCGTCGTCTGCTCTTTATTGCTTGTCAACAATATGGGTTGTTATTTTATCATGGTCTTTAATTAGTGGGAAATTGAAAAGTGATATATGCAACATGACTTTAAAATGATGTTAAATGTTTGAATACAACTAAATGAGGATATTTAAAATTTAGCAACTGTCATTTTGTTATAAGTATTTCCAAAATGATACTAGGCTTTATAAAACTTGCTTAGAAAAACGAATCTTAAGTTGTATACAAAGTATGCCAAAAAATACACCGTAGTAGTAAATACATCAGAAATTTGGTTGTCTTCTATCAAGGATAAAATCTACTATATATATAAAGGTATATTGGTTCTAGTATCCACTAATGGGGCTGCTGTTTGCTCCTTTGATCAAATGCATGATTTTTCCATTACACTACTGTTCATAAGCAAACATTTATCAACATAATTAATTATATAATGGGAAAGAGAATGTAATACAGATTTTTTGTTTGTAGAAAATTGCATGAGTGTTAGGGGCAAGAGAAATTAACATTTAGTAAAAAATAGAAGCACTTCTGTGGCTATTACATTTATAAATATGCCTGACAACTTTTGTATCAATGTTACATGTTTTTAATAGTTAAATATCAACTATGAACTAAGCAATATCACTTACTCTTTTTTTTCAGATTCAATATGTTTGGATCGAAGAAAACTATTCGAGCGCAGTCTTGTCGTGGTTTTGTCTGCCGATATGCCATTTTTGCCAGCATCTGTGTGATTTTTTTATTCCTGGGTGCCATGTACTGTTTTAGTTCGTGCAATTTACTAGCCTGTGGTGATCAAGTTTGTGGATCGAGTTCGCAAGGCTTGAACGGAGGTCTCCCCCGACAGAATCACGGATGGATGGGACATTTCTTTAGCCGGACAGTAAACAAGCCCAAATTGTCAGCCTATCTCGTGGTTTTAATCCTTTCAACTGCAGCCAACATGGAACAAAGAGTTACCATTCGCCAAACATGGTTAAAAGACGTTCAAAGTGATGTCCTACACTTGTTTGTCATCGGTGCCAGCGTTTTAGATAACGATGAGAAACGTACTCTCGAATCTGAAATAGCAAGATTCAGAGACATATTATTTCTACAAGACACTAACGACACATACAGTAACTTGACCCAAAAGCTGTTGAACGCCTTGGTCTGGTTAGATGCCAATGTTGATTTCAAATTCCTTTTTAAAGGTGACGATGATACCTTTGCCCTTGTCGATGACATCGTGGCAGAGCTGTACTCTCTATCTATCAAACAAAGGCTTTATTGGGGATTTTTTAACGGTCATGCCAACGTTTATCGCAGTGGCAAATGGGCAGAAAAAAGCTGGGTTCTCTGCGACTATTACTTACCTTACGCTTTGGGTGGCGGATACTTACTGTCTGCAGATCTGGTTCATTTTATAGCCTCCAACAAAGACTATTTAAAACTTTACAACAGCGAAGATGTTTCCGTGGGCACTTGGCTTGCACCTGTGGATGTACGTCGCGTTCACGACACTAGATTTGATACGGAATATCAATCGAGAGGATGCTCCAACTCCTATTTAGTAACACATAAACAAAGTGTAGATCAGATGCGGGAAAAGTACTGGCTACTGCAGGAAAAAGGAGAACTTTGTGCTGCCGAACAAATGGTTAGGCTATCCTACGATTACAACTGGAATGTGCCACCTTCGAAATGTTGTATTAGAAACGACTCGAAAATTCGTTAGACTGTAATGAGGGCTGGCTTCCTATAGTCTGAAATCTCACTAGTCATGTGAAACGTGCTTCTATTTGTCATTTTGCTACGATCATTTTCAATGTTAACTCTGTAAAAAAAATAGGGTGGAGGGAATTGTGTTAAATATTTATGACCACAATGTCAATACCAGCATCGCATCATACACATGTATGATTCCATTTTAACAGAATGCACTGTATAATGCATTTGAAAAATATTTGACTTTAGAACTGCCTAATTGTACTTTGGTGTAAAACTGTGGGATTCCCATTTCATTTCTGTGTGCCATATTTAAAACTACTTATCACAATGTATATAAAATTCTACCTCTGGTAAGGTGAATTACTGAGGAATCAATCTGTATATTTGCGTATATGGTGGACAAAGTTATTTCAGGAAGACATCAAGCTATATTACATTGGATCCTTTTATTCAAACCCATAATGTGTGATGTGGTTCAGGCTCATGACTTAATTTTCATAATTTAATATCATTGGTAAATCATATTCAGTAGAACCCCTCTTGTCAATTCTGGTTGGGATCGGAAGAATTAAAAGAATTTCTGAGAAATATGTCCAATGCCATTGCCGATTCTATTTGCTCAACTTACTGCAGAAGTGTATCTATGCAATTGTTGGTGTATGCATAGGTATTTACATTTCATGCTTTCGTAAATAAATCTTAGGCGATTTCATTTTATTTACCCTTCGGAAACCGCCAGTTGAGCAAAATAAAGAGGGGTACTACTGCACAAGCTGACACAATCTGATTTTGAATATCCATCAATGCCAAATGTGAGATGCAAGTTGAAACAATTTTGTTAAAAAAAAATGTAATAAAACTGGTTTCCTTCTTTGCTTCACAAATGTGATTAATGCAAGTTTTTTTCATCCATATATAAACCATACATGATTTTAAGATGAGGAGTTCCAGAGAAAGTCTTAATCAGATGCTATTTCTAAATTTTCATTAATGTAAAGAACCTCATGGAACCCATTTGGAACACTAAAAAGAAATAACTATTAAAATGATTTGAAATAATTCATAGCAATAATCATGCTGACATTTAATTTTTCAATACAAACATTTGAAACAGCTGTTCACAGAACAACACGCATAATTATTATAATGCTCCGAGGAAAAATATCTCTGATTCGTTTCAACGCGTTTTAAGGTCTGCAAGATTTTTAAGTTATAAAAATATTTTACATTGGGATTGGCAACAATAAAATTTTCTGACTTTCAAAAATTCATTTTTTCTTCCTTTCCTGAATGCATTTGGGACAATACCATTTGCCTTTGGGCTTACTGGTTAAGCCCACACAAGCAAAATGGAACCATTCTATTGGACACTGCAAACAAAACAAAAAATACTTTTAAGATTTGATACAAATTTATCTGCTGTATTATTTTTAAAAAATCCATTTACTTACATCAAGGTTATCACAACCAATCATTTCTCCATATGAAACTTGATGACAAAGGCAGTATGTGGGCTCATTTGGATCTACTGGCATGTCCAGTACATCAGATGGATGTGTAATTGATATAGGAAGATTGTTGCCTCCAGCAAGTTGAAATTCAGGCCTAAAATTACAAGTTCATAAATTAACCATGCAGAATTAAGCACAGAAACCTTAAACTTTCTCAAAGAGATCTTCAAGATTAAAATAATGCTTTCATAAAAATTGCTGCAAATAAATAGTTCTTAAATAATAATGACTCCGTTATAATCTAAGGATCAAGTAATACCATATAGGTCTCCAATACTTACTGAGCTTGGTTTTTCATTTTTTTCTTTACGACTTTTGGAATTTCTTCATCTGATGATGGTGGTCGTCCTTTGCTTTTTCTCTTATCCTTGCCTTGACTCTTGCGACCCTTTTCTAAGGTATGTAATATTTCTAAGCAATGTTAATAACTTTCCATACATGCATATAAATTTTGTGTAACATAAATGAATGGTAAAAATTATAAGTTCAGTGGATATAAAAATGATTAATCACTTCACATAGAAAGGATTGTGTAGTATACACTAGCATTCAGCACAATCCATTCTATGCAACGTTAATGTCACAAATATTTTAAAGTTTTGAATAATGACAGAATACTAGAACAATTTTAAAAGCACAACATTATGACTATGTCTAATAATCAATGTCGCATAACTATCCTCCCATATAAACATTGAGTAAAATTATTGTGCCTGTACAATTCTTTCTGAGAGAACTGAAATAAAATTTAGGTAGACATTGTAGATAAAAACATACAAATCAACCAATATTTACTTTTTTGTGTGTCCGAGTCACTTGATTGTGAATGTGTTTTATCCTTCAATTCTGCCTCAAATCGTGCCAAATCTGAGTCTAATCTTCGGATATGCTTATCAACCTGTTATAATGAAGAATTGGTTTCATTTTTAATTATGTTCATTTTTTACTATTTTTTACTATTATATGCATTATGTGCTGGTTGTCCTTGACGATCTGATCTATTTTTTTTTTTTTTTGTTTTACCTACGAAAGTGTTTTATATGAGGACGTAATCATCCTGTAACTTACTCTATGAGTGCGAGACAATGAATGAATAAAATAAGAGCTGTGTAGTAAAGATTATAATATGCGAATGAGCAGCCAAAATCAGACAGAAAATTCAGGAGGAATGAAAAATTGCTTCAAATTTCTTTCTTACTCGTACCACAGTATGTGTAATAATCATTTGTGAGGTGAAGTTACTTTAAAAGTCAGTTCATTTATCTTTTTCTTTGCCACCTAACAACAAATGAAATGATGCTAAACAGTAATAGAAAGCTGTGATTGATTGCCAGTGTATGGCAAATGACAATATCGATCAGGATTCCAAAAATGACTTAAGGGGGCTTAATTTGAGCTCGTAAGTATTTTGACAACGACTTTTTTGAAGGCCTGTTCAATTTTTCATGGTTTCATTTGAAGAATATATGTAGATTATTACCAATTCATATGTCTGTATGGCTAGTTGTACTTTGTCATCACCATATTCCTTTGTTTTGTCAAATAGCTTTTGCATCTTTTCAATTTTTTCTGCTCGTTTATCAGATGACATGAACTGAACTTGCTTGAAATAATCTTCGGCCAAATGGTCTATTTCTTTCAGATGATCTGCAAAATAAAGTAATTGATAGAATACATGGTTTTACAATTCAAAGTACATTTACCACAAAAATGGTTTCATGAAATACCTTGTGCTCGTTGGTCGAGGTCTCGCATTAGTGTAAAATTTCGCTGCAATTCGCTGGGGAGGTTTTCTAAGCCTGTGAAAATGACGCACAAATCTTCGTACAATTAGTTTATGTTGTCATGCGATGGGCTAATAACAGAGGTATGTATTGCATAACATAAAGTAATATGCAATACAGAAGCAGTTATCACACCATAACTTCAAAATTGGTTAAAAAAAACTTTAAATATTTGGTAACTTTCTGTCCATCTCTATGCTACTCTTGTTCCTATTATAAAAATAGGGTTATGATACATTGTTGCAATACCGCATTTGACATTCAAAGAGTATGACGTAATGGTACTAAATTGGTCCTACCTAACCTAAACACTATAATATAAATTAAACGTTGAAATAAAATGATAAAAGAGACCAACTTACTGTCTAAATAATGTTCTAAATACATCGAATTCGCCATTTTGTCGAATGTCAACCAACAAACGGATAGCGCGCCATCTAGTCTAGAAACCAATTACGGTGGTTCACAAGAACGAGGGTTTTAGTTATTTAACACATTTGCAATCAAAACTTTTCAAACAAATGTTGCATCTACAATACTTAATCATTAATTAAGTAATAAATTGAATTAATAAACAATAATTAACTAATATCGACTCTTAAATACCTGTATTAGATATCTGGACTGGCAATAACATAGGTGGATAGCAGTTAACTTAACAAAAAGAATTGCTCCTGTGAGCCTCCGTAGTATTATTTCTAGGGTATTGCAACGTGCTCTGAGCAATTCATACATAGAAAAACATGGGCAAGAAAACGAAAGGCAATACCTTAGGAAGAGCTATCTTAAAAGATAAATTTGGTGGAAAAAATAAGAGGAGACCTGGAGGACAGGGTTCAGAGGTAATTAAAGATATGCCATCTGTGGGAAATTGATGTATTTGAAGTTGTTCACATGCCTGTTGATTGGTGTAATACGAGTGGTGCAATGTTAGTTCATGTGCTTGAAAAACTATATAATTATTTTATTCCTGATGTTTCATTCTCATGTTTACATGTATTCCAATGGTCATTTTCCGTGCGTTGTTAAATTGACGGCGTGATCAGATAAGAATTATGTAATCATGTTTGTCAACCATATCACCTGTCCTTGTGTAATTCATCATTACACAAACAATAATATACATATGAAAAATATGTTAAATACTGTACTAATTGAACAAATCAATTGTCAGTTTTAAATATAATTATAATAAAGCATAAAAAGAAACAAATCATGACAATGTATCAATTTGTATATTTTTTTAAAGAGACACACTTCTGAAATTGGGGATGGCTTTGATTGGGGAAGACTGAATTTGCAGTCTGTAACTGAACAAAGTAATTTGGACGATTTCTTGGCTACAGCAGAATTAGCTGGAACTGAATTCACAGCAGGTAAAATTTTTTTCCTGATTTGCTTCTAATCTCTGAAATAATTTTGCAATTATCTTCACATAATTTCATAATTGCATATAGACATGTCAAACATGGTTTGTTCAACCATTTTTGTAAAGATAAATCCTGGAAATTAGTATATAGCTTTAATCTCAACATTGTTAATATTTAATTACAGAGAAATTAAACATTTCGTTCGTCAATCCTAAAGTAGGCCAAGGAATACTTAATATTGAAGAAAAGGCATTTGTTTCTAAAGCACAAAATGAACATAGACATTTTTTAAAAATTCCACGAAGGTAAGGAATAAGAACAATTGCGTCCTATTCAACTTGTTTAGTTTTTGACTCATCTAACTTGTGGTTTTTTATAGGCCACATTGGGACTCCACCACATCAGCCGATGAGCTACGGCAAAAGGAACGTGATTCATTTCTGGAATGGCGCAGAGAGCTATCAGAGTATGTAACTGAGCTGGAGTACTTGAAAAAGCACTTTGTGGAACCACATTATTCGAGTATCGCACTAATTTAAATTTTAAAATTTTTCAATTTCAAGGCTTCAAGATGTAGAAGGTATTTTGCTAACTCCATTTGAAAAGAATTTGGAGTTCTGGAGGCAATTATGGAGAGTTATTGAACGAAGGTTCGTTAAGGGAAATATATCGATGTTTTTTGTTAAGTAGATATATGTTATGCTTTTGTATATAATCTTGCCATCATGTTGTGTTCATTCTCTACGATTACCAGATAACTTTTCCCATTTTTATTAGTGATGTGATTGTTCAGATTGTCGATGCAAGGAATCCTCTTTTATTTCGCTGTGAAGATTTGGAAAAATGCGTTACTGAAGTCGGCGACAATAAAATGAACATGATTCTAATAAACAAAGCTGATTTTCTCACTGAGAAGCAAAGGTAATGTGATGTTCCTTCAACTTAATTTATACTTTTCGCAAATTAAAGATGCTTAAAATCAAATATTTAAAGTAAAAAGTATTAATTTTCTTGTTTCAGAGAATATTGGTCTGACTACTTTGAAGGTATTGGTCTTCATGCCATTTTCTTCTCAGCTCTTGAAGAATTCGGCACTGTAAATAATCATGAGAGTGATTCGGAAGAAGAATTAGATGACGAATCGGACGATTCAAGTAAAGAAAGCGACCAAGATGATGAATCCAGCGAAGGGGTCTACACACCTGTAAATACCAAAGCTTCGGACACTCATGCTATCAATGAAAGTGTGAGAAGTTCAAGCTTGTCATCAGATGTGCAGTCCAAAAAATGGCGATTATATTCAAGAGCTGAATTGATTGAACTTTTCAAGACAGTACACAAAAAGCAGAAAGTTAAAGGTCCATTAACAACAATTGGCCTGGTAATGATTGTTCACCTGTAGGATGTTTGCACTGATTTTGTTAACATATTATATCACTGACAGAATTTCATGCCTTTTTGTTTAATAACTGCAGGTTGGATATCCAAATGTTGGTAAAAGTTCAACAATAAATGCCATTTTAACTTCAAAAAAAGTGTCAGTTTCTGCTACTCCTGGGAAAACGAAGCATTTTCAAGTAATATTTATTGAATGTTATCAATTAAGTTAATTAGATTTGTATACACATGATGTAGGTAGGTCACATTGTAATCCAATTGATTTTTTTCTTTAGACACTCTTAGTGGATGATGACCTTTGCTTGTGTGATTGTCCAGGTTTGGTCATGCCCAGCTTTGTTTCCACTAAAGCCGAAATGGTTGTTAGTGGCATTCTACCCATTGACCAGATGAGGGATCACGAGGGACCAATCAATCTCATATCCTTTTTTAACTTCATCATGTTTGAAAGGACCTATGTGGAGACTAAAATGAAATTGTTATTATCTTAACCTAAATTACATTGCAGCACAAATTCCTAGACACGTCCTTGAAGATGTGTATGGTATAATTCTTCCTAAGCCATTAGAAGGAGAAGATGAGACCAGGGTCCCTACTTCAGAAGAATTGTTAAACTCGTTTGGATGTAAGACACCGCATGCCCTTAAAAATTGGGAGACTGAAACTGGAATTACAACATCCGATCATTTTTGTGTTGATTGTTTTTTCCGTTTTACAGACATGAGAGGTTTCATGACACAGCGGGGCCTTCCTGATAATCCCAGGGCATCGAGATATGTGCTGAAGGATTACGTCAAGGTTGTCCTAGATTTTAAATATTGCCACCGTAATTTCACATTGCATTTTCTAAATTTCTTTATGGTCAATTTTTGTGTGTGGTAATTTTGCAGGGTAAACTTCGATACTGTTATGCTCCTCCAAGCATAAATCAAGAGGAATATCATCAGTTTCCTCTACCAAAATCAACTGAAAGATTACTAGCTTCAGCGCAACAATGCAGAATTGAAAAGGTAAATTTACAACATCTGGAAAAAAAAGCTTCCAAAAAAAAATGTATTTTTAACATTTGGTTACATTTAACAATGACATTTTCATGCAATACAGGCTAATAAAGTCACCACACAAGATTTGGATAAGGTGTTCTTTAAACAGGTAAGTTGTTTTCTAATAGTCTTGTGTACAATGCCTGAAACATCTTTAAAATATAGCAATTTCTGAATCCTTCAGCAATTATCACAATTGCTAGTGTTAAATATATTTAGTGCATAATTCATATATTTTACTCTTTAAATTTTCCATCTGACAGTGCCTCGTTAACTACCACTAATAAAGTTATTTTCTCATAGTTTGGTCCAGGCGTTCACGTGAAGAAAATTTTGAAGCCAGCCAGCGATTCACAGGCTGCAAGCAACTCCCAACAAAACACAGATGATAAAAAATGGAAAAAACACCATAATAAAAACAAACGAGAAAAATTGCGAAGGCTCCATGCTGATCTTGACAACTAACTAGTAAACACTGGTCAAGCATGTTGAGGATAGTCCACGTGTACTGTATGGACTGTCTTTAAAGTATAAGTTTGCTTAGTATTTCATTTAAAATAAATGGGAATATTTGTATCTATATTGTTGATTAAAAAATGATTGGCCATACAAAACTTGAAATTATTCTTTATGATAGGAAACGAAATCACACAGTTCTAGCTACATATTAAAATCGATCAAAATTTCGAAACAAAATGTATGTTCAATTAGTTGCAAACCTTTTTAGACATTTTTTTTATTAAATCTGATCTGTGGGTCATTCTATTATTTTTACGAATGTTTTTCTACCTTTGTAGAATAATTAATTTTATTGCATTTTTTTTCTAAACCTCAACAGTTTTTGTATTGGTTATTTTTTTCCAATTCGGCTAAAGAAAATGTGTTATAATAGCATTTTTAGTTTCAGGGCTTTATTCATTTTACAAATACTGTATACAGAACGCAGCAAAGATGACACTCAGTTTTCTCTTCAAAAACTTTCAGTTTGCTTTCAATAGCTTTTCTGCTAATGAAGGCACTCTTGGACAAATTAATATTTTCATGGAAATTAAATGCTGGCCTTTAATAGCCTTCAATAAACACCCATTTTATAAAACATCCCATCAATATTCAAACATCGCATGTTGACACTTTTCCTTAGTAAAATTGTACAGTATGAAGGACAGTTCTTTCAGATTTATTTTCAAATTCCTGAATGATTTCGTCAATGTCATTATCTAAATCTTCTGACTGGGACATCTAAAGAGAAATGAAAATATGATTTGACATTTTTCCCAAGCAGATTCTAGTATTAATCTTAAATTAACTATGTAGATACTCAAATCAAGGAAGGGCATGAACCAAGACATTGTGACATATTTTGAATTTCTGGAGGATAGTAACCTTTGAAAAAGCAGTTGTTTTCTAAAACAACCCTTATTCAAATTAAAATGAGCATGCATTTCTCTAACTTAATTCCATGTACTTACTATAGTTGCTAATTCACAAATTAAGAAAGCGCCTATTGTCGCCTCTTCGTGATTGTCCTGAATGTCCAGATTGATGACATGCACTGGGGTATTGTCCACTGGTTCACGGCTTTCCAATTCTAAAGTGGATTAAAACGGCATATATATTAGATTGTTTATTCAAAATTGTCAATATAATTTCACGTGCATACTATTAAAAATTTCAACGTACCTTCGATGATTTGATCGAAAACTTTTTCTTCACACGACACTATCACATCAAAACGTTCCTTACTAATCTGAAATCTTTCTGGTTTTGGTTTTATACGTCTATTTCTATCGAGCATATGCAAAATTCCATTTTGGGTATATCTGAGGTTCACGTTATTAAGGAGATTTTGAGGCTACCATTGCTTCTATTCTATTACCAGCTACGAATCAATTTTCTATCATACAGCGTATGTACTGTTTTTCATTTGCATAATTTCTTAAGTTTTCCATTTTGGGACAACTTGCGTACATTTACACCAGCAGCTTACTACAACACATAAAAAAATCACAAATGCCCATTGTGATATTGTATTATATTTTGCCATATGATTAGCATGTTCCCAACTGGCTGACTGACTTTCGCACGCTAAAGTTTATACACCAGAAAAAAACTTTCAAAGCAAGATTGCATATAGTACTTGATCAGCGGAATATGCCATTTCACACGAAACTATATGTACATGAGTTTAGATAAATTTCTACTACTTTGACTGATCACAGCCAAGTTTTACACCTTGTACACTTTTTTTTAAATTTAGTGCAACATGCTGTAGCATATTTCTAAAAGCGTAATAAAGTGCTTTCCTTTCTATGCTAACTAAATTTATGTAAAGATGGCATATTCGTCTTCCTCCTGGAATATTTTTCTGTTGCATTTACTTTACCAAGGCAACGGTGTTCAGCTTTTCCAACTACGTACCAATGAGCTCGATTTCATGGTGCCAATTCTGCTAGAATTAAACTGGTTTTCTTGATTTCATTTTGGCATGGTGTCCAGAGGAGTTTCTTTGTCGAACTTTCCAATTTGAAATTTGTTGGTGGTTTAAATTGTACTTCCTCCTTGATTCAAGATTGACATTAATACTAGAATGTATCACAATGCCTTACTGATTTTGGTGAAAATTTAAAAAAATTACCAGAATTTAAAGGAATTTCCTATATTTAAAAAAAATTCTCCATCATACCTGACCACATCTTTGTTCTTTTGTAACAATCTAAACATTTAATTCAGACCAAGTTATACAAGATAACGTTAGTGGAGATGGTTTCTTATCATCTTATTAATACAGTTATGATGCAATTTAATATTTGAAGTAAATCAACTAGTTGTCTTAATTGTTTGATTTCCAGACGTTCCAAGACGGAATTGATGTTTCGGAAGCAAATTTAACAATTATGGAGTATGGGTGATATTGTTATTTCACCATGTTTATATATTTATTATGCATTCCTTTTGGAATGCGTTTTTGAACTGATAAACAAGAAAAAAATTACAAAATTTCGAAAGTTTCTAATATTCCAAATATCATAATTATATATATATATATATATATATATATATATATAAAATAGGAATAGTTTAGCAATGATACCTCTTTATTGCCATTTATATGTGTTTAACCTACCAAATTTATACCAACTAAACTAATCCAATACTAGTATTTCATTTTATGAGTAGTCCGACCTGTTTTACAGTTCAAGTATTCCACATTATTGATTATATTAAATTGCACCATTACAATATTAAACAATACTGTGGAAGTAATTTTGCAATTGTACCCATAATAGTAAACTTAAAAGTTTTAGAAAGCACATTTTTTAAAAACCAACAGTATTGCCGCAATGGTAAGCTACAGTGATCATACTAGGTTAGTTTTATCAATTTTAAACTTCTAAACATCAGTTTCTGTTCAACCAATAGTCAATCCAGTATCGTAGCTTTGATGTAAATGTTGCAAGTCATAAAGTACCTGCCAATGGTTAATGTCAAATATTCCATTTTAATAACTTCAATTGAGGACAATCCATAACTCATGAAAAATATGCAAATGAAAAACGTAAACACTATTGCACGACCATACTCAACTATTACCAGCAAATATTAGCCTTCTCTTATCAGCCAATACAATTGCAAGGTTCCAAAAATCCAGAAAATCTGCAATATTTAATATAGTATCATGTATAGAATTAAAATTTTTTTTAGCAAAATTACGTTGTAGTCAAACAATTTTAGTAATTTTGAATGCATTGGTATTAGTTTCAAATCCTAACATACAAGCTCAATTCCTTACCCATAAAACCTGTACAGAAGCAATGTTGCTTATTAGGGGACTGCAGAGAAGCCGTTTGCACACCCACCTGCTTAACCGGCTAAGATTCCGACTCCGGGACTGTATGCAATAAGTGAATGAGCGTTTGCATATGCAGTTGGTCAGTCAACATTGGCATCCAGGGAAAATGGTGTCGCCAACGTTGATATCGCAATTCAAACATACTGGTGAATTGAAATCTTTTTGTTGAACTACTTCAACATTATGTCATTTAATTTACTTCATTCACAATGAGCAAATTATTTGTGTTTGGTGTTGAAATGGTATGGTGAAAAAAGCGTATGCTACGGATAATGACGTCAGATGTACGGCATAGAGGGCCCATGTGCAATACCCCACAATGGGCACCGGATTCGCCAGGTGTTTGTGCAAACGACCTTATTCTGGCACAAAGTAACTTAGCAAGGCACACATGAACAACATAGGTGTTTCTTTTAGGATTGGAGTTGCAAGTGCAATACTTTCACTTGAGCAACTGCGTGCAATAGAAGCACATTTATAAATTTATAAATGCCTCCTATTACTTTTGAGATACCATTTCCCCAAGTCTTGGTGCTTGCTTTTACATGAGCTGTATTATTTTTGTTCGGAAATGTGAATCTGTAGTCACCTAATACACAACTATGCCTTCAGAGCTTAAGACCCCAGAGAGTCAAAATGTTTGGATACAAATTTTTGTCCTTGCTTAATAGATCTTGATACATTTCATCATAGGGTACACCAAAGTCATATACATTTGGTTTATCAGGGGCTGAACCTGGAAGTTTAACTTTATCTCCTGTGCCAAAGGAACGAACAAGAAATCCTTTTTTGCTGAAAAATAGAAATAAAAAGTTGAAAGTAAATTATTTAGAAATTCAGTTATTTCCAATTCCTCGTACAAGTAATCAAGAAAGAACAGATTGACTTCCACATTTCTTAATCTTGTAAGGATTAAGGAAAATATATTTTGCTGAAATAAAATCAATTTTACATCGTAATTATAAATTATACCTTAAAAACGCGTGCGCCTCCATGCTTCTATTCTGATTACTCGAGCAGACTACTGCAATTTTTAAGTTGTGGTTTGTTGAAGATTCTTCAGCCATTTCTCGCATTATTATAACATCAACTCGTTAAAAATAGTATCAAATACGATGATATTCGAGTTTTTTTTAGAGGTACGGTACCTATGGAGTTCGTGGCATGCTTAAGCATAAAACTACTTATTTCGGTAATATCCCCCAAAAAAAAGACCAATATAAATACACTACGCTATACCACGAAGAAGATATGTTCAGAAATTAATAAATTGAACAGCTTTCTAAAAAAGGACAATAAATTATGAGGAAACAAATCGGGATAGTCTCTTGCAGACGGGCTCAATGAAGACAAAATTCCTAATAGCGAAGAAGACTGAATGACGTACTTCCTGTTACGCTAGATAACGTATTTTAAATTAGTCTTGATAAAAAACGAGATGTTGGTTGATAAACACACGTCGAATATTCCATGTTTAGTAAATGATGTTGGTATATGTTAAATAATTATTGCTTTTACACTAATTATTAATTTAAAAAATATTTAAATGAGCGAAAAATGCATTGCAAATAACTCGAAGGGATTATGGGTAAACCGGATGTAAAACCCGCCCTCTATTCCAGTTTCAGAGTCTATAGCCTCGTTCACTACTGAAGTTTCATTTTTAGTAAATAGTATGCTTACCTTGAATAAGGTTCAACACAATTGCTCCTGTGTTTTAAATTCTTTTTAAATATATACACATATGGATAATGTATTTATGGTAAGATTTTACGTTTCTGCATTTAAAAATTAGAGGTAGAGAGTATATCATTTTGTTTTCGAAAACCAAGATGGTGGTTATGGTTTTTGTGCGTTTTTAGAAGCGTTCACGAAGCGAAATAAAATAAATGCAATAGCCTTTTTTAATCAGGAGATACATTGGTAAATGGACGGTATTATTCTGTATAAGTCGTGTTTAAGCTTATATGTATGATGTCTTTTGTTACTCGTATTGGAGATGAGATAAAAGGTAAGAATACGCCGCATTCAAAAATGTGGACACATGCAAGAAATGCACACTAAAGCTTCATTCTTTACTTCCTCTACTTCTAATAAAATATGACAGAGTAATCACAATTTAAAGCTTCGTATAATAAGAAGCTAGCACCGGATGCTTTGCATATCCAGTTTTGATGTTTTGATAGCTTAAATTTCATATAAATTAACACTTGAAAGGTAGTGCATTGTTCTCTCTATGATGATTCTGTCTTGTGTTAAACGCATATGTATTTTATGAATGGTTTATTGAAATTGCTATGTTTATTATGAATACTAAGATACACTGCAATACGCAATTCCGAATTAACAAAGCTCATAACAGTTCAGTTTTACAACCACGTGTTGAGACTTAGTGACAAGTATGTCGATGTTTTGACGTTCATCCAACAAATCAAACACAGCTTTTTAATGCTATGCTTTCAGGATAATTTTATTCTGATATTAGTTACAATACAATGAAAACGTTTTACGTTTAATGTTCCGTGACTGAAGTTGTAGCACTTTGCAAGAAAAAGTTGAGGAACATTTTGTTTTCACAATCCCAGCAAGTTTAGTTTCCAAATCAGGAACATGCATTGCCAACTTGCTAAGTTATTGCCAGACAAATATAGGGATAATTCCTCTAAAATTTGTCCAAGAGTTATCCCCTTCCTTTCTTGTTTACCATTTCTGCCATTCATGCACGTTTTCTGAGTTAGAATCCCTCCAGCTCTAGCCAAGTTTGCAAATTTGATGTAGAATAGCATGGACCTGTGTATTTGCAACTGGTCAATAGCAGCATGATAAGTTAAAGAGCATTAGATGCTTCAATCTATAGAGTGCGATATACTGGGATAGATTTAATCTGCTGGGCATTTTTAAGTTTGTGCAAAGAATTTTTAACATAACAGTTTATATGGTCGAACTCTTGAGCGCTTTGATCCAGCAAGTGTGATCCTCATTCACTACTGCTATTTTCATGCATAAATTTGAGGATAAACTCAGTCCTATAAACAATAGTCTTAAAGCTACTACAAATTCAGTTTGCTGACGCCGATGGTAGAGTGGGTTATCCGCTTGCTTCTCGATACTAAGGTGCGGGATCCGCTCCCCGGTCAAGGACGGTGGACAATTTTATGGATGATTGAAATTCCTTAAGTGGCGGCTCTTTCGATTGTTTATTGAGCAGAGGTCCGTGTAGATTGTTGCATGTTAAAGACCCATCGAAAGGGGGCGGAAGTTTCCCCTCGTAGGCAAAATTTCCAGGTAAGTGATAAAGGTTCATCTCCTGGAACTGGTGTTTAGCCATTGTGTCGCAGAAATAAGCCAACGTTAAAAGTCAACAAACAAACAGATTCAGTTTGCTAGTGGTCTGATGAGTAGAGATTAGCACACCTGTAGAATAAAATCTACACACACTCGTCATTTATCACTGGCACTTGTGCTATGATACCTATGGTGTTAAAAAAAGTGTCTGAGAATTATTCTTGTTCAATGACAAAGTTGTCAGCTAAGTAATGTGAAGGTCTACATGTTTTGTCAATTTATAAAAATATATCTTAATATGTACACCTATACCTCTTTATACGGCCTTTCGCTATAACTGGTTTCTTTAATTATGGCACTTTTTCGATTACGGCCCACAATGTTTCATTATACGGCCAACAAAAACCTGCTGTAATTGAAGAAAGTGGCCAAAAAATGTGGTAAGTTACCCCAATTTGCACAAACAAGGTCGGATTTGGCTAACAATAAAACCACTTATGGGTTTCACTTCGTTTAAGAAGGGAAAAAATGAAAATCACAATGCAGAAAGAATTGATTCGTTTTACGGCTTTTCGCTTTACGGCCAACATTTCCGGAACGTATCTAGGCCGTGAAGCGAGGTATGAGTGTATTAACATTTATTAGAATATTTATCCAGTTTACTAATTTCCATTTATAATTTTCTTTAAAATAGTTATAGAAGTTGTTGCATATTTTTATTTTCAGATTGATAACTTAAATTGATGATAACATACAGTTGTTAGAATGCAGATGCAAAGTCCTATGATTGGGCAGCCGCCGCCCCAGGCAAAGTACTTCCAACAGCCTCGCTTTCAAGGCTCATATCAAAAAACAAACAACTTCTATAATGCTCAGCCATACAGACAGCAGCATCAACATCAGCACCCTCACCCTGCCTCTGCGCAAGGGGTTGAGTTTGATGGCAAACGCCTCAGAAAAGCAGTCATCAGGAAGACCATTGATTATAATTCTGCAATTGTCAGACAACTTGAGGTAATCTTTTTTTATGTTTTTAATATCAGTTTGTAAGTGCAAGGTGTAAAGTTGGCATATTCATTTCTGTTTTTATAAAAAAAAAAAAAAAAAAAATTAAATGCTGTCATGAGGCCATCCAGTGTCACATGTCACTTTGTGAACCACAAACTCACGAATATTTATCTAATTTTTCATGTTTTCAGTTACGAGTATGGCAGAGGGATCAGCGAGATTTCAGGGCTATACAACCAGATGCTGCATATTATCCTGATGTACGTAAAGTCATTAAATTCCTAATCCCTTTTGCCCTTTCTTACGCCTAAAAGCAATTAGTAATATTTTATTTTTAATTTCCCTAGATGATTCCACCTCCATATTATGTGCATAACCCTATAAATGCTGTCACTACAAAATTTGTGCGAACATCGACCAACAAAATGAGATGTCCCATCTTCTGTGTTGCGGTAAGTTAAAATTTCTTATTTGTGCAATTCAGTTATGTGCTGCTTTTAATTCGTTGTTGAATTAATCCATTGTGATTTTTTGTAGTGGACACCAGAAGGCAGGCGTTTGGTCACTGGTGCTTCTAGTGGTGAATTCACTCTTTGGAATGGTTTGACTTTCAACTTTGAGACAATTCTCCAGGTAAGTGTTATTTATTTTATCTATAAAGTTGTATTTCTCAAAATTCCTAAGGACCTCTTTATTTAAAAAAAAAATTCTCAGTTGACTTAGTTCATTAAATTGTATGAATATCTTTTTTAAGGTATACAATAGTCATTGTGAAAGTTGTAGGAAGGTCGACATGTCCACTTGATAATTAGTGGACATGTCAACATGCCTGTGAAATTTTAAGTTTTCAACAAGATTGTGAAAACTACAATAAGGAATTAATTGGTTTTTCAAACTTGCTTCATCGACAAAGCAAGTATACACTATACAGGAGACCTGGTTCGATTCCAGAGTTGGCCTACTTTCCCAGCAATGGTTTATTTTTTAGTTGCATGCATATGATATATTTATAAACAATATATGGGGCTTTCCCCGCCTAAGATTGGCACCTTTATGACCTTAAACTCCATTCATCCACTCAAATATTTGTGAAACTGTCTAACCTGCCAATTATTTAGTTAGGCTCAAATTAGATGTACATATTAACAGAGTCAACAAAAATACTTTCTAAAATCCTTTCACTATTCTTTATCATAAACACACTCGACCACTTCCATTTAATTACTCCGTCCCTAAATTTAAGCATACTTTGGCAGTGGGCCCCCAGTATCATGCCTAATAAATTAATTTAGTTGGATGGACAAAACAAAAGTGAATATTTTATAAAGTCGCTTTTTGTCTTCTGTTCATCTCGCTAAGCTGACCGACCTACAACCCTCCCGTACCTCTCCCTCAATCCTGATCCCCCAGGCTAGAGCCCTGTCGCCACCCTCCAAGAACGCTTATTTTTCGTCAAATGCACAAAATCAAAACAGTTTATATATTGATTTTGTAGGCTCATGATTCTCCTGTGCGGTGCATGGTATGGAGCCACAACGACCTCTGGATGGTGACTGGCGATCACGCAGGATTTGTGAAATACTGGCAGTCGAATATGAACAACGTGAAGATGTTCCAAGCACATAAGGAGCCGTTACGAGGAATCAGGTGGGCCACCCTGGATGGGCTTCTATTTCAACTCGGTGATGTAAAATGTCCTTGGATATTTCCAATAGTTTTATGTATTCTTATGGCGGTTTGCTGCAGGGCTAGGACCATGACACATTTAGCATCATTTACGACAGCTGCCACACTGTTCTTTATTATGTGTAATGTATCGATTACAAATGGACTGGCTAATCCATACAAACAATGCTATTTACCAGATCTTCATCTTTCATATTGTTTAGGAAACTTTCCTGAGTTTCAAGTTTTCTGAACTAAATTGGCATTTTGGAGTTTGTCTTTATAATTAAACATGATAGTCCTTTGGAAAGAGCAATCTTGGAAAGATTGCAGGTTCCAGGTGAGACATAGCTTGGTGATGCTTATTAAAAAAAAGAACCCCAAACCAGCACTGTTGTATTGCTGGCCAGTCCATTGTCGAATGTTAAGGTTTCTGTTAAAATTTATTAAAGACTTCTTCAAGAATTCTATCCATTCCTCGTAAAATCAACGCACACGTTTCCCTATTCAAGATTAATTTCATGTTACACTTAGATGATGACAATGGTGTAAATGCTACTCGTCTCTATTTCTGTGTGCGTGATGATTTTAATAAAAATAAAACCAACTGACAATTTTTTTTGAATGAGCAATGACAAGTTTCATTAATAAAGTGCTACTGCACGGGAATACCTTGCCAATAAAAAATAAAATTTGCAAAATGCTGATTCATAAACATTGCCTGATTGTTGCGATGCTGTTAATTATATTTTTACGTGTAAATAAAAGGAAGTGGTGACCTATGAATGAAAATGAATCCCTTCCCGATTTTTTATTTTAGAAGCTCATTTTTATTTTTTAGTTTATATTTTTAATACAAATCCCCCATCTCTGCTTTAGTGAACGTGTGTATGCTACTACCGAATAAATGGGTTTGAAATCAAAAGTTTTAAGTCTAGCTGTTTTTAGTAAATTTTATCATATTTATTTAAACTTATTAAAAGTCCCATTTTAATCGACAGTGGATAGTCACTAGCATTGAATATTTGAACGCTATTAGGACTGTTAGGTTTGGTGAGAGATTGTTTATTGTGCATTGACACTTCAGCGACTTCAAAATATTACATAACCCACTTGTCACAATCACTCAACATTTGCAGCAATTTCAGCGCAAAATATGAGGGTGAACTAACCTCAGGTCAGTTTGTCAAAAAGTTTAAAAAAAACTCATCATTGCATAGAATTCAACAATTAAGTTAATTGTCTTAAGATTTGATTGCAGCATACTAAGCGAAATTTAATCATTGGTTTAAATAAGTTTAATCTGTGATTTGCTTTGGCTATCACTCATTACAACCTGCAGTTGAACCCAAATTCTTTTAAAATATACTGAAAACTAACTCTGATATATGCAAGAGACATTCATAAGAAGAACTAATGTCCCTAGTGGTATTTGTGCAAATACTTTGTATTTGCGTAAAATCATCTTGAAAGTGTAGGATATTTATTTTTTGTTCTATTATTTATGGCTTCTGAATTGAACCTTGTAGACCGATGGTTACACTGATGTTCTATTCAGAAAGAAGCTAACCAATACCCTTCATGGCATGATTCTTCAGTGATAAATCTAATAATCTATACTAGCTGACAAGAATTCCCCACATTTGTAATTGAGTATTTTGGATCTATTGTCCATGTTTTGACCAACTTGGGTGTGTGAATTGACGTTCACTGCGACATGGTTCAATTTATTTGTCTGTTCGGTTACTGCTACATTATTTTCTACCAGAAAAAAAAAATTCTGGTTGTAACCATGTTAGGAATAGATGTGCAATTAGTTCAGGTGCATTCTTTGCAAAAAGCATAGTTGGTAGTTTTTGTGAAATTTCATATATTCATTTCATTTCCATAATCTTAAAAAAAATGAAAATAGAACAAATTGTTGCAGTTATGCAGTGCAAAATTATGCAATAGTTATATGGAAAGTTTATATTACCACAGATTCCGTTTAACATTTTTCTTTACTCTCCTACCCTGCTTTATATCTCATTTTTTCCTAAACATTTGTACACATTCTTGGAGCTTAAATAATTCTGAAGACATTGGGTGGTGAAGTAATTACAATCGAAACACTTGTGTAGGAAATTATAGCCACAGAATCAATATTATGATACAGAATAATTCTGTATTTGATTAGGAATATATCATCTAAAATTCTTTTAGCATGAAATATCTATATGATGAATTTTATATCCCACCTGTTCCCATGACTTGAAAAAGTTCTCCTCAGTTTGGATTGTTTACAAATGGTGAGCAACAAGTAGTTGAAATCAGGGAAGAGGCTTTAGTTAAATTGTTGTTGTGGTTTGATTCTCGTATAGTAATTCCGGTAATTTTTTCAAACTAAGAATCACCATATAATCCATTCTCCTACCTTTTTGGTAGCTTGTAATTATTCGAGAATGCTTCATAGTTTTGTTAAAAAACAAGAATGTTGGTTAATATTTGAAGAAAATATGCTCGTTTACAATTTTTTCACTTCTTACTTAGTTTCTATTTAACAAACCTCCACTATGAACCCTAATTTGTTCTGCAAGATCATAGGAAGCTCTAATATACATTTAATATGTCTAGAATAAACAGTAAAAAATTCTTGAGTAGTGATGTTGTTGCAATTTAGGCGATCATTTGAGGCCCTGTTCTTATTAAACACTTCTCTTGAAATGTTCTATTATATTAATAAGCTAAAACAGAAATGTCATATGGTACCATGCTCTGCAGTAACGAAATCCAGAATATTTTTAAATAATGGGTACTTAAGTTATTTGGAAATGTTGTAATTCTGGGATACATTTTACATATACATTCATTTGCATGGCCACTGCTGGTATTAATTAGACTTATGATCATTTTTGCTTGATAAAATACAATATTTAAAGCGCAGGATAAATTGGTTAAAATATTGAAGCCGACGTTACTGAATATTTTTAATGTTAAGTCTACATTAAAAACTAGCACCACAAAACCCATAATTATACAAATCTAAATATGGTAAACGTGTTGGCAACGTCTGCCTTTACTTTAGTGAAACATTTTCAGCAAAACATCCCTGAAATTTTTATTTCCTTGCACAGCTTTTGCCCGACGGATCACAAGTTGGCTACTTGCTCAGATGATGGAACAGTCAGGATTTGGGATTTTATGAGGTGTCACGAGGAAAGGATTCTACGAGGTAAGGAAATGCCCTTGATACACCGGTTTTGATTCCTTCTTTATGTTTTGTCCTTCTGGTTTCATCCATTGTATATATATATAATATAATGAAATGTCATATTTCCCATTGAAATAGTCCATGAATCAACTATGGTTATTTATGGACTATTTCAATGGGAAATATGACATTTCATTATATTATTGGTCCGCTTAATATTGAGTAGTGGACCTATAAAAATAATGAAAATTCTGTACTTGTATTGATATTCCCACCATCCGAACATGATCATGCACGTCTAATATTGTTATTAGTTCACCAAATGCTGCAATTGAAAAAGATTAGTAAATTTGCCATTAATAAAAGTGCATAAATATTAATTTCCTGAGTTTGACAAAGACTTCAGATACATATTTCAAATATGCTGAATAATTTTAAATTTACCCGAAGCCCCCAGCTTTCGTGTATTTAGTTCGTGAAGCAATGTACTTATGCAGTTGCTTTCCAAAAAAAGAAAGTTGTTGTGCAAGAATTAATAATAATTTAAACTAATTTGTACGGGAAATTGTGACAGCATATGATATTCTATAATGAATGGAAATTTTATATGCCTGGATGAGTTAATCTTATTTTTTTGTTTTTTTAGGTCATGGTGCAGACGTCAAATGTGTCGCTTGGCATCCCCACAAAGGTTTGCTAGTATCCGGCAGCAAAGACAGCCAACAGCCCATAAAGCTATGGGATCCCAAATCAGGGCAGAGTTTAGCAACACTGTACGTAGTTTTTTTTTAATCATTCACATAATAGAAACTAAAATTATTGAACAATGCCGTTTAAACAATAAGTAACGTTACAATGACCAACTTAAAATCTTGCATAAACTGAAATTATGGAAAAATGTATGAAATGTTATGCTTTCATTCACCTGCTTCTATTAGAATTTTGTTATTAAGTTGCTTACTGAATTTGTATTTTACTATTATGCAGCCACGCCCACAAAAGCACGGTAATGGAGGCCAAGTGGAACCACAACGGCAATTGGCTGTTAACCGGTTCTCGAGACCACCTTATCAAGCTTTTTGATATTAGGAAACTAAGTCAGGAAGTACAGACTTTCCGAGGCCACAAGAAAGAAGTGACCAGTAAGTGTTTGCACTGGTATTATATAATATTGACGTAAAATTTATATATGTTGAAATTTGATTCAAACTTTTGTATCGTGCAGGTTTAGCGTGGCATCCTGTGCACGAATCCTTATTTACAAGTGGAGGATCCGATGGTTCTCTCATGTTTTGGTTGACTGGGTTAGTATTCTTGTGATTAATTTCCATATTTACTAACATAATATTACAATTGTTTTTTTTGGAATTGTTTGTAATCTAATTGTGTATATTATAAATAATTTTAGTGTTGATAAAGAAGTTGGGAGCATGGATCAAGCACATGAGAGCATTGTTTGGTCCTTAGCGTGGCACCCCTTGGGTCATATCCTATGTTCTGGATCGAACGATCACACATGGTAAGGCTTCTACTTTAAATTATTGGAGTGGAGGCGACAAAATGTGTCTTAAAAAATTCTTAAACAAGTATGCAAAATTTAAAAACAAATGGACCTTATGCTGAATTATGTCATGGAATGCATCACGTGATTTTTATTTATTGAATTATTTAATTTAGAGAAAAATTTATCTATATATAAATTTATTTATTTATTAAAAATCCAAGGCAGATTCAGGGAACACACTCCTTATGGTAGAGTGTCTGCTCATTAATATAGTATTAATGAGTAATCTTACATTTGAAATTTGCAGTAAATTTTGGACAAGAAATCGACCTGGTGATGCGATGAGAGACAAATACAACCTTAACACTTTAGCAACTGGTAATCCTGATGAAACTGCTGAATATGGTAAAGAACTTCTACTAATTTAATATTGTGATGGCCAATTTCGTTCATTCCATTACTTTGGTTGCTCACAACATGACGTATTGTTGGAAATTTTCAGATGACATATCCATGGCACCAAGTATTCCTGGAATGGGCCTCGACCAGCATCCTTCATCAATAGAAGCACATCAGGAAATAGAAATGGAAATACCGTGCATTCCTGGCTTGGACTTTGGATCTGAAGAGCCGCAGTTACCATCTGATAACAAATTGCAACAACAGAAAAAGGTGAGCTTTGTTAAAACCAACTGCAAGGAATGCTGACAGGATTAGTTTTGATATGTTAGATGTAATCTTGTGGCAATTGTTCTGCCCAGTAATATTTAAAATTCATTCTATAATGTTTGTTGTTGACATTAGGTACCATATGCGAAACCAATTCCAAGACAATTCCAGCAACAATGGTTGGATAATAAGCGTCCGCTTTTAGTTGCACCTGCTGGCAGTCAGTCTAGCCAACCACAACAGCAGCAGGCACAAGGTATGAATGGCATCACGTTTTGGAGAATACCGAAATGTACCTAATGGATACTGAAAAAAGTGCCCTTACTAAAAGTCATCTTTTAAATTATAGCAAACGATGGACCTCCGAGTGGATCAACAGGGCCAACTCCACCCGCCCAGCATCAGATGCCGCCTCCACCAATTCATCAGGGCTTCCCTCCTCGGATGCCTACTCCTGGAGATCAGCAGGGGCCACCAAGAATGCCGATGGGCAATATGACATGGCAGCGTCCACCCAAGCAAGGATCCGATGGACAGGCTGCACCACGCTTTCCAGGTAAAATGCGTCGTTTTTGCAAATTGGTTGATGTTTTGCGAGGCCTTGCATAATTTTTAAAAAGTTCTCAATTGGCCTCTTAAATTTTAATCCAAATTTGTTTGGATTAAAATTGAGGAGTATTGCAATAAAACTCTTTAGGCCTTTTAAAGTAGCAAATTTGTTGTTAGGCAATGAATTTGCAACTAACATTATTGTTTCTACTGCTGAATTTAAATATTGTCAGTACCTAGCAATTCAAATGTTAAGTTTCTGTTTTGTTGTATAATTTCAGTTGGCAATGGCAACCAATTTATGCCTCCTGGCCAGGGCCAACAAGGACCACAAGGGACACCTCAAGGCCCTGGATTTCACAAATTTCCAAACCAGCGCCCGAACGACTTTCCCAATTCTGACATGTCGGCCAAAAAAGATCAGGACAAATGGAAGGAATTTGGCGACAGCGACTTTCGCATGGACAGTGATTTGCGGCTAAAAGCTAAACCTTCAGAGGGGGTGCGCGACTTCTCAGAGGATGGACAGCGTTCTGGAAACGGAAGGAATGAGAAATTAGACCAGGATATGAGGTCCAGGAATAACCAGGATTCGCGCGAATTCAACAACTTTCAGAATTCCTCTTCCTCTGATGGCAATGCCAAACCGCCTGGTCGGCAAAGGGTAAGCCGATGGGGCCATGCGCCACCTACTCCACAGGGAGGAGGTTTGCCCCCGTTCGGCCAACCTAACATGCCACCTCCGAGCAATGCTGGCAACTTTGGCAACAACGAGCAGCACAGGAGAAGGGAAGGCGACTGGGATGACCGAATATCAGGTGGGAGAATGGGCCCAATGGATGATGGCAACAATCAACAAGGACCCAATTTTCCCAATTCGAGAAAACGCGGCTGGGACGACGGGCCATGCGATAGAATGGATTCTTTCGAACGCATGGACAATGCAAGAAACGATAACTTTATGAAGCCTGGATTTCATCCGCCATCAGGCATGATGCCTCCGTGGGGCCCTAACCGAGGTCGCGGGGATATGCGGGGCGGACCAAGAGGCCGTGGAATGATGCCGTTTAGAGGAATGGGTCCTCCCCCTGGAAGAGGCGGAAACAGGGGCGGCATGTGGTAATTAATGCAAAGGCGGTGATACTTTCTCCGTGGAACAATTTACAACGCCTTTGCTGCTGGAATGAACGAATTGCGGTTGAGTCGTTCCTAAAACCTGATGGTTGGGAAGCTGGCTAGTATCATACGTCCCATCATGGCACATTTGTGACGCAAATTCACGTTCCGCCATGCCCCTCCAAACGCTTCCACGCAGTAAGGCACAAAGAGAATGGATTCACTCCTGTTGTGTTTCTTAAGACGGTAGATGCACAATGCAGAACCAATACAAGGGTGCTGCGCTAGGCTCCAATATTCATTTTCCGGCAAATGGCAGTATGTAGTGATCTTAACGTGACGCCTACAGGATTGAGAAAAGTGTCCATATTTGCCTTTCGATGATGTTTTGCCATTTCAACTCAGCCTAGGACTGTCAAAAATGTTATGACGTCCAACACGGAGCCCATTCTCCAACCCTCCGCATCAACTTATGACCAAGTTTGCTGTGCCTGCATGGTTATCCTCACATCCTTCATTTTCACCCTCTTTTTTAATTGAAGCTGCATTTTTGTTTACTCGTTAGAAACAGTACGGTTTGAATTAATTTTTTTTTAAATTATCAATCGTGGTTCGTGTGGCTGAAACAGTCATTCTCCAGCAACACTGCTCCATTCTACTCCAGTCTAACAACATGATTTTCAGAAGACATTTAAAAGACTGTTTGATTTTTTGTGTTTTGAAAGTGAATTTTGTGAATGATCGAATATTCTTGGGTCCACCAAGCTACCATCAATTGCTCGATAAAACAAATTCTTGTGTTAAATGAATGAATGATACCCTAAAAATGAAATGCACGTTGTTTTCTCTTAAATGTGTCGTTATTCATTTAAAAAAATGTGACATTGTACTGGGAAGATCTAAAGGTTACTGGTAATCTATATGATTATATCGCAATACAAATTTTGTTTTGATTTTTGACTGCTTGGAGAATATTGCAATTTTTTAAGTGACAATTTTCAGTACACATTTTCAGGCTTCATCTAATGGCACTAAAGCCAATTATTACTCATACCTCTAGTGTCTGGTTACACCATGGTGTGCAAGCATGAGGCAAATCCAAAATTTTCACTTTTAGTTGTAAGGCCCTCATATTTCTAATAACGTCATGCAATGTACTTGTACAACAACACAATGGTAAAATCGGAGTTTCTGCACAAAGTATGTACTGTTTTGTTCAAACCGACGCACTAAAGTGGTATTTTTAACATACCAGGGTATTTTGGTAGTGTCTAGTTTATTGGGCATCTTTCATGGATAGTATGTAATAAACTATGGAACTGAAGAGATATTTCCAACAAATTTACAAATGAAATAATCTCATTAAATTTAATAAATACCAAAATCGGTTTCAGCCAATACTCAACTACGTGAAATCTTTGTGTAAATGTTATAAAGAACTTGTTTACATATCTTTGTAATACTTCAATAGCAATTGAAATTTCGTAAACCCACTTCAATTTAATTTCACTTACAAAATACTAGAAACCGCTGTTGTACAGTAGTATAGAAGTGGTATCACACGTTTTAAAAAATGACGACAATAATTTCCAGGTAAAAGTTAAAAACCCAAAAGAACATATGAACCAAAAATTAAATTAAAAGTACCAAAGATTTAGATGCCATCCTTACACTACTAAAACGAAATAAAATTCTCGTTTTTCTCAAATTTTCCAATTCATATAATTCATTTTTGATTTGTTATTACAAATGAAATTGTATGAAAGGTTTATTTCAACCTTATTATTCTGGCCATTGACTCGTTTCCGGGAAAAATAAATAAATCCCCAGAATATATAACTCCAAATGAGGACAAATCGTTTATGTAGCGGGGACAGTGGAGTTTGAATGCAAGTTTTTTATGTCAGGAAGAGAAAAGAAAGCGTTTTAATTTTAATCCTTGTAAAATGTACATCTTCATCCAAATGAAACTAGTGATTTTGAAACCAGTAGTGCTGGTCAATTGAAATTTAATTTGATGGGATTTTATCACATCTAGTTAACTGCAGCTTTACCTACACTCAACTTAATCTGCAATCTTGCTGAATTTTAGATGAGCCTAACGAATCATAAACGCCTTTGAGCAAAGAAAAATAAGAAAATAACTCGAGGATAGTTGATATTTTTTCAAATTTCTACATAGAATTTCATGCAGCAAAACAAAATTAACAAAAATAAAGAACCCACACAAATTAGCCTCCTGATGATTTTATTTTACATTATTTTCTTTGCATCTGCATTAATTTTTGCACAATTTCTCATAGTCTCATGAATGTATTCATTACCATCATCAACAGGACCTAAGGGGAGATCCATTTGCCTCTTTTTAAACACCCCCCCACCCCTTAGTCACAATTCTCCCCATCCCTTATACACAATTGTCACAAAAAACAAACAACCCACCCCCCTAGTTGTGACATAATTTTTGAATGGCCCCTAAACGGACGACCTGAGAAGTAAGTATAGTGATTTCATGGATTTATTATTGCAATTCATTTTTAGCCTTTTTATTCATCACTATCGGAGCACTTGACATTGACTTTCTAGTTTTACTCCTTGGTATTAAATCGCGAGCACGATTTTTGGTGGGTTGCTCCTTGGCCAATTATCGACCACTAAATTTTCAACCCATTTTAAGAAATGTAAGACCTTTAAAAAAATGAAAGAAAAACTGAAAATATCACTGGCTCTCATATCATCACACATTGCCTATGGTTTAGCACTTTACCATTAAACTTAAAACGCGATTTTGGTAGATCTTACCATGGCTAATTATTTAATCGACCGTTACATTTTCATAAGTTATACCAGGTGACTTCGACGCTCTATTTTAACCCTTTGCTATATAATTGTAAATGCGACATTTTGTGTGAATGAACATGATTAATATGTTTTATTCAATGCAATTTATAAAAATATATACACAAATATCTTATTTTTTATAACAAAGTTGCAAAACCCGTACAAACATTTCCCGAAACCTTACTTACATGAACATGTTATGATTTTTAATTTTTTCAACAATTCGCATGCGTTTGGAAGTGAATTAATCTGGCAGTATGCCATGACCAGATTTAGTAAAACAAGATTGTATGGCATAACAAGTGATTCAAATATTCATAAACAAATGTTGTGCTGACTAGGAGATAAAAATGAACAGTTATTCCGCATTGTTGCAAGCCGTGTGACTTGTTCGAACCTTCATTCTTGACCAATGTCCATATAAATAATACATTATACAGTAATGTATAACTAACTGACACTGCGTCATAACTCATCAGTAGTGAAAGTATGACTGCAGCTACAGATGCACATAAAACGCGAATTATAGTCTATGAAATTTACTATTCTACATTATCATCCGTTATGAAATTATCAAACTCCATTTTGGCGAGGTTAAACGTATGCCTGTGGGTGCAGATGTATGACGTAATCTACTTATGGTTTCTTTTTATAATGGTTTTCTCAAAATTTAGGTTAATATAATTAAGCTGACGTTTAATCGGTATGTCTATTTTAATTATGATTTCTACTGCGTTTGGGTGTGGTGGCATTGACCCTTGTTGGTTTTTTCCTAATCAAAATTTGATGATAGAGAATGAGATCAAGGAGGTATAAGTATATTGGTACAAGTTCCCCCTACAGTTCTTGCATGAACCCTTTTTAAAACACTATTTTGCCTGAAAACGTGATAAATTCACAAAATGAAAAGGGGACATTTTAATAATCGCAAATTTGCGATCATAATTTACAATTATGAGCCTTAAGTCGATAATTAATTGCCGTCACATCGGAAAAACAATGGATTCACAAATAATTTTATATTTATTAAACCATTAAAAATTATGAAAATTATGCAAAGTTGACAGTCCCATATATGTACAGTATGTCTGAAAACATGCAAGAACATATAGGGGTTTTATGAAATATGCGCTGATATACGATTATACATAGTAGTACATATATAAACATGCTGTATACATGGTCGTATATAAATGACCGTTCATATACATGTTTATGTCATGTTTGCTCATACAATTGCTGCATATCTCCAAATTGTGCAGTCAATCCTTTTACATAATATATTAGTAACCACCTTACCTTCCCCCCTCCCGTTTCCGGCTTTTCCGTCGGAAGTCATGAAATGTAAATACACCTGCATGCACAAAACAAATTTCTTTAATTTGCACAACACAAACAAGTCTACCATATTCAGCAACTGCGGCGGCTTTGGGCACACTTCTAAATGATTAATTTTGGAAATATGCTAATGGCCAATGAAAAGCTACAAATAATACATTAATATGTAACCAAGTGTATTTTATTAATGCTATTATTTTTTATAAACTCCAGATATCTCTCCTATATGATCATATCAGAATAAATTACATCGAATTGCTACATTCGCACAATTCTTAAAAATAGTTAGGGTGCCTTCAAAAAATCGAAAATGTGTGATCACGAACCGAATCGTACAGTATGGGCAATTTACTCCGGGAATTGTGAAACTTGCATTATTGCATTCGCACAAATCTAAAATAAATCTGGCCCTATTTAACAAAAATCGCAACTTATGTAGAGAATTTAGAGAATTTAGAGAATATTAGCATCGTAACCACTTTTAATCAACAAACGCGTAAAATACGCAATGTATTTCATCCTATACGTGTATATCACCATGACAATGGCAACGCCATTCTAGCATCCCCACTGTATAGGTATTTTCTATGGCTATGAGAGCACCAAAGGAAAGCTTTTCATCCATCCGGGCGGCAATTCTCTTCATCTTTCCACTTTGCACCAAGTTTGCGCGGGAACTTTTTATGTTTTTTATTGCCAGTTCGAAGCGAAGGCCACGCCCCATCTACCAATATAGAACGGAGAAATTTGCGATTAAGCAAATCGTTTTCGAAAATTTCGAATTTATGATTGCAAAACTTGTTTTGAAGATCGCTTTAAACACAAATTTGCTATCACGCAACTTGATTTAAGAATAGCTTTATTCGAAAATTTGCGATCTCGAAACTAACTTGATTAGAGAGTAGCGTTAATCACAAATTTGCGATCCTGCAACTTATTCGAAAATCATTAATCGGGCATGTGTTGATTTGAGCCTGTTTATAGAATCAAGCTATACAAAAATAACTACTATATCTCCCGTTCCAAACTACCACTCAACCGCCCCCCCCCCCTAATCCCTTTCCTTAAAAATGTCAACCCCCCTAAAGTAATCCCCCCACCCACTGCAGACGCCGCTTTGTATAGCAGGCATACCGTGTATAATAAAGTGTATAACGTCAAGGAAAATTTTTGAAGATTCCCCATATATTTTCTATGGCCATGGGACATCCTGTGTTTACAAAAAGTTGAGATACAATCTAGTCGGTCTTTCCTTTTTCAGAGCTTCTCGCCGGCTTCTCTAATTTTTTTTTTCTCCTTTTGATTGACAGGTGGGCGTGGAAATGAAAACTGCTATTCCTATGGAGAATACGCGGGATTCTGTATTCAACACATCCAGCAAATTGCATTACGCGTTTTCTGCGAAAGTTAAATCTAATCAAATATGCATTTTCACCCGGGGCGTATCCATCTTTTAATCCATTAAAATAACTTAAAAATTATTAGCCAATTAATAGTACACAATAAGCTGACTACATGGAAAATTTAAATTTTTGTCTGCATGTCAACACCAATTAATGTTCTCAGCGAATTCTTATCTAAATCATAGGAAATTATATTCTTACACTCTCCAGATACCCGGCTTTACATATTCGTTAAAAATAATCAAAGTTTTTTGCTAATTTTGACATTCCATTAACTGTACGCCGCTTTTTCGGCACGCGTTCTAAAAACGCTTTTTTATGCTTTCTGCAAACCAAATGTCACAAAAATTACCTCAGAAGTTCACCTTAGACGTTGGGTTATCCTTTTCGATGCACAAATCGTATAAAACTTATGGCTAAATAATATAAATTAATTAGTTTGATTACCGTATTAATTCACCGAACGCCAATTGTCCTTCATTATTGAAGTAGTGAAATGGACGACAGATATCGAAATGCATTCTGGGTAATGGAGCTTACGCTAAGCGCTTTCCAACTGAAGAATACAGAGCGCCCGAATCATAGAGTACATAAAATGGCCGAACGCTCCAAAAAACTAAAGCCCCGGATGATTAAAAAAGACGAAGGACCCGGATGACGCTTTTCATTTTGAAGAAGAAGACAAGATGTCGGTCGCTGCTTCGGACAAGGTAGGCTCCGAAAATTTCTTAATTTAAATATAAAAAAAGTCTGTATGTATAGACTGTATCGATCATTTTTGCACTGTGAAATGCACCGAGACAACAAGTAGATCAATATAGAAGGTTATTTTCAATTATTTGGACCGGGGTGGACCTTAGCGCAATTCGTATAGTATATAATGCCATTGAAAAAGTTTGAATTTCAGAACGATTATCTTCCCCATCGAATGCGAATTATTGTCTTTGAAATAATCTTTAGTCTGTGTCGAATAATGTATTTGAATACGAAACTTATTGTTGATGTTGTTAACTTATCTTGATCTTAATTATTTAATATTTCAACATTCTACATGGCTTGATGGGGCGTGGCCACGCCTTCAAACTGTCAATCGAACAAAATGTTCCCGCGCAAACTTGGACAAAGTGGAAAATGGAAAATTTGCTCGGAAAGATGAAAATCAAAAGCTTTCCATTGACGCGCTCATAGCCATAGAAAATACACGGAAGGGATTCTAGAATAGCTTTGCCAATGCCATGGGTTGATTTAGCATGCATTGAATAGCGTTGCCATATGGGCTGATATAGCACGATACACATTGCATATTTTACTCGTTTGTTGATTTAGTGGTTACGATTGTTAATTGCGATTTTCAAATCGAGTGGCGTGATCGCAAATTTGCGATTTTCGAAATATATCACTTGGATCCATCTGGAAACTAGTTGCATATTCACAAATTTGCGTTTACAGCGATTTTCAAATTACTAAGTTACGGGATCGCACTTCTGAGATTTCGAAACAAGTTGCAGGGATGCATGATCGCAAATTTGCGATTACTTCGATTTTTAAATCAAGTTGCGGAATCGCAAATTTGCGATTAAAGCGATTCTTAATCGCAAACTGGAAAGAAAAAGAATTGCTCGGAATTAGCATTGGGGATTAAAGCAATTCTCAATAAAAATTCAAAAATTATCCGTTTATCAAAACAAGTTGTGCATCTGGAAAGTGGAAACGATTTGCGTGATCGCAAATTTCTCCGTTCTACATTGGTAGATGGGACGAGACGCATTCAAACTGGCAATAAAAAAAATAAATAAAAAAAAAATTGCACAAACTTTGGCTAGGTGGAAAGATGAAGAAAATTGCCGCCCAGATGGATGGAAACCTTTCTTTGGCCCTCTCATAGCCATAGAAAAGATACAGTGGGGGATGCTGGCGTTGCCATTGTCATGGGCCATTAGCATGAAACACCTTGAATATATTCTACGCGTTTGTTGATAAGTGGTTACGATGCTAATATGTATTAGTAATTCTCTACAAAAGTTGCGATTTTCGTTAAATAGGGCCCGATTTGTTTTAGATTTGAGCGAATGCAGTAATGCAAGTTTTTCAATTTTCAAAGCATTCATCGCACATTTGCGATTTTTAAATGAACATTTATTTTTAAAGAGTTGTGCGAATGCATCAATACGTGATAGGATATTCTAATAAGGTAGAGAATAGGTAAATATGGAGTTAATATAAATATGATAATATTAAAAAAATTAATTTCGCCGATTTGAAGTTATTGCTTAATATACGGTAGACGTGTTTTTGTTTTACAAATTTAGGAAATTTATATTTGTGTACATTTACATTGTATGACTTCCGACAAAATGTTTAGAGAGAATTTACTTTTTCTAGCTTTCTGAAACCGCCGGTAAAGCCAGATAAAAGGTGCATGGCTAGTCAAGAGGGATTCTAATCTATATTATGTCACGTACGGCCTCTATAGTGGACAAACTATATAGGGGCGAATATGCCATATTACGTTCCATGTCTGTAAACATGTATGGCCATATATGGCATTTTGGAATGAAACAGGATGACAAAGTGGGTGCAATTTCGAGAGTTGTGCAGTTTCCCATTTATTGCATGCATTTCTGACCAATAAGCCATTTCCCATGTATACATATGTATAATTACGCATTTCATATATATATGTATCTCCATATTTGATGTCGCACAGATAAGACTATGTATACAGCGGCGCATGCCAGCATTACCCATGTTGCCAGCAGGTGGCAGCACGAGAATTCAAATTAACGGACATTTTTCAAACTTAATTGTTTATTAATTTAAAAAAAATCTACCATTTCAAAGTCAAAAAGGAAAACGCTATGCAATAGCTGATTGATCAAGCTATTTTAAACAATT
>JAQGBW010000213.1:0-53337 GCA_034698625.1 Julus scanicus | reverse complement strand
AAGTACTTTTAACGCGTTTACATGGCTGACTCAATTGAAGCAAAGTACTTTTAAGTGCTCATGTAAACGCAGTAAAACATAACTGTTTCATTTACCCTTTTTTCAACTTGATTTCAGAATTACGAAATTTCGGAATTATTTAATAAAAGTTTTTTTGTGCAAAATTACTCAAAATTAACTTTCATGATTGCAGCTTTAAGGTTTTAATTACATTATATTAATATATTTATACACATGTATGTTCATAAGGGTTTTTCCTGTTGACACGCCCACGCCAGTGATATTTAATCTTAAATTAATCGTGCAGTTAAAAATGTAAATATAAATATAACAAAATAATGATGATCCAAACATGAGTTTCTTTCAGTTACATTTTGGTACATTTTCAGGTACATTTTGTTATTGCTTGATTTTCGAAGTATGATTTAGAATTATTTAATGAAAAATCATGTGCAAAAAAGCTAATATTGAGATGTTTAGAGAATTTTTATGTTGATTAAGTTCAAATTAATTTTGTAATTTAATAACATACGGATATTGCACTTACTGTTTACATTTTTAATCAGAATCCAATATACTTAATAAGGCTCAAATATATACCCGTTACATAAAACAAGGATTTTAACTAGTCCTGAATCTAATTATTTTTGAAAGTAAAAAAAATAAAAAAATACTAGTATCATCCATCTGATCGTGGTCCGTTAATTGGATTTATATGGCGTTTTAAGGCTTAAAAGGGTATTGGATCAAAAAAATCTGGTTTACTACTTTTAAAAAGTCGTTCGCTTTTTCACCGATACTCGTAGACAAAAAAAATCAATAAAAGAGTTTTTACGAGACATTGTCAAAACAATGCGGCAAGGATGTGATGTTAATTCAATCTAGTGTAACTTGATCCAAACCTTTATAAGTCTTCCTAAAAGTCAATTATTCGGTTCAGGAGTGGAAAATGTAATTAACTAATTATTGTTTTTTTTTAATTAGTCAAAGCTTATATTAAATGTTTTTATACAATAACGATTCAAGACAATGTTCAGCCATTACAAAAAGGGTGTTCCTAAATGCAATTTATGAAATTAAGACCTTACTATCTCCCTGCTTTAATTTTACTCCTTTATTTTATTTCAACAAAAAACAATAAAATGTGTACAAGAAATCATGGTTATATCAAGCTTACATGCTAATGAAACGTACAATATTTTTTAAGTTTTGAAAATATTTGATGCACTTCATCTCAAAATTTACTTTTGAGAATTCTACAGAGCAGATGTTTCCCTGGAAGTGCGTATTGTTAATTCTGTAGTGTAGCTTATGTGCCTAATTTGGCAATACGTCCTGCTATTCAAAAAATCAATTTATTCTCAATTATATGTATGCCACGCAATCTAGCAGCTAATTTTTAGAACAACAACAATTCTGTGTACGTATATGGGTTATTTTGAGCCTATGAAAGTTCATCTGAGGGATATTTATAAAAACACGTGACAATATAATTAAGTAGAATTAGACAAATTACGGACTGATGCAGAAATGTGACGGAAATAATTATCGGTATAAAGCAGATCTGAAAATGACCGTTGTGCCTGTATCATACATGTTTAACCCAATGCAGTGCGTTACTTTAAATAACACTACGCTTTATATGAAATGTTATTGAGCCGATTTTTTAAAAAACAACTTTGTTACAAGTAACGAGGTGTACGTGGTCAAAATGTGTTGCATATTCGTTTATTATTCGAAAACCAGATGTCATACAAAAACACTGAAATAGCCATTTTAATGAGCAGGAAATTTGATATTTTTAAATGTAGGACCCCGAGTTTGTTGACACATTTATCCAAACATTTGATGAGTTTGTTTGTACCCCTCTCGTAAAAAACGTTTTGTTGGCTACGCAGATATTGCCGAGCCGCAAATTTCACATCATCGTCTGTTTGGAATTTTTGACCACTCAAGTGTTCCTTTAGTGCACCATAGATATGGAAGTCTCTTGGTGAAAGTTCGGGGCTGTATGGCGAATGTTTCAATGCTTCCCACCCAAACATGTTGATCTTGCGGGCTGTGGCATGAGCAGAATGTGGACTTCTCTTTTTGTCAGTTTATACAGTTTCGAGTCCTTTCTTAAAGTTTAAACACCACCTCTGTACCGTACTTTGTGAAACACATTTGTCAACATGAATTCCTAACATTTCACTACAAATTTCACTCGGTTTCATGCTTTTCAACACTGAAAAACGGGTAGCAGGCAGTTTCAACTAAATTTATACTCAACTAAAATGGTACAACTGAAGGATTTACAACTGAAGGATTTACAACTAAGAAATGTTCAACTAAACAGATTTTCAACTAGGATGTTTTCAACTAAACATCAATCAGGTGGTTTTTATTCTTCTAAGTTAGGTTAGGTTAAGTTAGTTTAGTTAACATTTTTTAATTGTAAATATAAATTTATAAAAATTTAGTTGTAAATCATTAGTTGAACCAAATTTAGGCAAAATTTTTTTAGTTGTAAAACTTTAGTTGACTTTTTTTTAGTTGAAGAAATTTAGTTGAAATTGCATGACTCCCTTTCAACACTGAAAAACGAATAACACTTAGTTGTTCCTCTCTTGTGGACGCTTTCAAGTGAGGCGACATTTGTTTTTGATAGTTTGTTCGAAATTCTGCTTGAATTCTGGCGCCATGCAGTGACCTAAAACCAAAATTTCGTGCTCTTTAAAATGGCTATTTCAGTTTTTTTGTGCGACGTCTGCTTTTCGAATAATAAACGAATATGCAAGACTTTTTGACCGCCCCTCGTAGATAAACAAATGGGTATTTTATATCAAGCATAGAATTGTTACACAAAACTAAATTTTGTTCAAGATTTTTTTGCTTAAAAACTTGTGAATAAAATAGTAGTATGTGTATAAAACATTGTAAAAGCTGTATAGTTTTTCCAACTTAATTTTGTGTATAGTTTTGCAGTTACAGAAGCATCTGTCTACCGCAATATGAACAGCCTTTTTATCCCCTTTCCATTTCTAAATTTATGTGAAAGTGCATGTTATATCACTGCCATCTTAAATTTAGAAAAATGACTCATTCATCAGAAATTTTCAAACTTGTTTTAGAAATGATATATTGTCGGTCGATGAATGATCAGCAACTACAGTAATGTTCACTAGAACTACATTAAGCTTGTTGCTAACTGGTAGCTTTAGGTATACGTGACGCGGATAAAGAAAAATAGGTGTCCCGTTTTATAAGATTATGAAAAAATACATTTGCCAATAAAAAAACACTGTTAGTGCCAGCCCACAAATACATCTACTGCCAAGCATGAAAAGAACCTCTGGAAATAAGATATCTTTTCAGATTTATATTCGAGAATATGCTTCTGAAAAAAAAAAAAAAAGAAAAATAGTTGGATCAGCAATGGATTCCATCACCGAAACTCCACTCAATGGGATAGCCAAACAAATGTAAGTAAAAAATGGGCAATAAACTGGTCATAAAATCACGTCCAACACGTCGTCCAAATAAGACGTTATTATGCGACGCAAATGAGCAGAGTTGTGACAAATTATTCACAAAAAAAATAACTTTCTTGACGAGAGACGCGTGTTGCCGAGTGTTTTTCACTAGTTTTAAGGTGTCCCACATCTATACAGGCTATAAGCAGGCCAATAGATATTTGAGGGAAGAAGTCAAAGAAAGTGCGTTGCCATGGTAACATTGATTTTCTTTACAGCTTTCTTCTGGCATGGATGGCTGGGCGTAAGACGGACTTATAAGAGTAGGCTTAGAACGTTGCAACTTTAAATTCCGCAGTGGAAACTTTGGACCACAATTGAATAAAAGGCCGATACGCTCTTGGACATTAGTCAAACGGCCATCCTCTTAGGTAATATTAGTATGCCCAGCACGTCTTAACACACCTTTACCCCCACCTTTGCTTTACGCTTTTCTATAGTGATTATTTACTTGGGTGTTGTTCTTGGGTTAAGTACTCACTTTGTGGAGTTAAGTATATTGTTTAAGCACGCTGTCAATCTTATTTCTTTGTTTTCTTGGCATTCAAATTGAATTCTGTTGAATGTATTCAAAAGTTTCGCAATATTTCAATACAAAATATTTTATAATTTGGCATATCGTCTGGTGTATCAATTTATCAATTGTCCAATTCAATCGTGACCATTAATGTGATTTTATATCATATTTTCAAACAAAACTTTTATGAAATTTTTTGATATTTTAAGATAACATTATTAAGTATTTAAATATCTACACTATGATGTAGAAATGGGCGATTCTGGGTCTAACTAAATTGGTTTCTAGGATACAAAGGGTACCCACGACTATAAAGCTATTATTGTAATTTTTAAATTAGAAAATGAATATGTTGAAAAATACATTAGGGAAATAAAGGCACAATGAGGTAAACACAATACAGGGTATATGTGTGTAGTAATATTAACAGAGTACGGCAGTATACAACAGATACTAAATGTGAAAATGTTTGTATTGAATTTTTAATTGCCTTTTATTTTAATTCTAATGGTGGAAAGGTGTATAGGAGCAATTTTGGTTTATAATTTGAAGTATCATTTAATTTACTAATTTGTTTAAAAATTATAAGCAGTGTAAATATAGAAAAATTAAATATAAGCAGCTATAAAACATCAGTTTTTATCAAAACTGAATTCATTCATAAATAAATACATTTATATTTAAATACGTTTTACATAAAAGTTTAAAAATGTGTGTGGTCAGTATTTTGTTTTAGGGTTCCAAAATCATTACAGTTGAGGTGTATAGAGTTCAACTTGGGTTATGTTATATTCAGAATCTTAATTAGGTTTCATGGAATTTTTCAAAAAATGGTTTCAAAAAATTGTCTAATTTTAGAAAAATCATCAAGACAGTTAGTTTTGTGTGAAAATAAGCAATTATCAGTCGTCACGTCCCAACTCGCCAGGGTACGCGTAAGTCCACTCCACAAACGCAGGAATGCTTAAGGTCATGGCATCATTCGAAACTTATCTTCCACACTTTAATAAAAAATGAATGAACTCTAAATAACGCAATTGATGCCACTTTGTTTTAAAAAACAATGAGCTCCTCAGAATTTAACAATATATGTACCCACAGGTGGCGCGGTAAATAACACAAAAACACGTGTTTAGTACGTCATTCAGTGCCATCTGTTAGCGCATGAATCAAAAGTGAAAGAGTTGTTCGTGCGTATATACTTTCAAAGAGCTTTCAACCCTACAGAGTCATCAATTTATATCGGGAAGACAAGAAGCAGAAAAAAAAAGTTTACCGAAGACAACGAGAAGCCTGTAAATCATTGATCTTAGATCGACACAAACTTTTAATGACCTAATCCCATTAAAGCGAACGGCCGGGTCACGCTTGCAACACATTTGTTTTCAACAGCTGATTTTCAGTATTTTCGTCTTGTCAGGTTTGAAGACGAAAATATTTTGCTACGAAATCTATACGTCAGAAAACGAGCTATTAATCTTGTATAGTACGATACATAGGGTTTCATTATTTATAGGAGGTCGTTCTGATGGTTTTAATTTCAGTAAACAAGTAAACATTTTTTCTAGGAAAGGAACCTTTCATGTGATGCTCTAAATACAAGTATGCTGACTGAGTAAGTCACTAGAATGCAGAACATCTTGTACTATCAATGATCAAAAAGATAGAAAATAAGCAGTTTCATTGAAAGAAGTCCTTAAAGTACATTTACTGTCTTCATTGCTCAGCCTCAGGCAGTTGATGTTGAATAAATCATGCTAATGAAAACATGTGGTGCAGTACGCACTGTATAATGGTAGTATTACTGCAGATAGCATTTTATATCAAAATTTAAAAATACCTCTAATACTCCAAAACGGTTGTTTTATAAGATTTTAAAGATAAATAAATAGTTGACTAAGCACAATAAGTAGTTAAGAAGAGGAAATTCCTCTGACCATATCTGAGATATGTAATAATTTTTGTCTGGTATGATGTTAATTAACATTAATTAACACGCATTTTTTTAATCAGTAAAGAAAATTTGTCGCCTGTATTAAGGCCTGTATTGTCTTGCTCTTATTACATTCATCGTTTAGATTATTAGAATATACTACGTATACTCCTTAGGGGCCATTCAAAAAGGACGTCCTCTAGATGGGGGGGTGGGGTCTGCTGGCTTGTGGGCACTAAGTGGACGGGGGGAAAGCCATTGTGGACGCCCACTAATGATGGTATTTTTCAGTTTTTGGATTTTCTGTCTTACTGTGTGTTAAAGGGTCAGTGAAAGGGGAAATGGACACCGGAAGAAATGTGTCCCCAGTCCCAAATGTACCTTAATGTTTAAATCCTCGGGAAAGTCTGGAATTTTGCTTAACTTTGTATAAAACACCAAGTTTATGCAGGAATTTCACTTAGAGGTAAGAAAAGTTTCGTTAATCAGAAAAATCTTTAAAAAAATAACGTGGAATGGGGGGGGGGAGGTCTGTACTAAAATACACAGGGTGTGTGGGGGTGTTAATTTTTGAAGGGATTTCGGGGACGTCTTTTTGAATAGCCCCTTTGTTGACCTCTGATGCTAAACAATTCAATGTCCTGAAGTTGTTTAATTGTTTAATAAAATTAAAAATTTAGGCTACAAATAGCGACAGTATTTGTTCTAAAAGCCAATTGCCTTATCATTACATGCTACCTCTGTATAAATGGCAGTATGTACACTTATTTCTTTACAAATTTGCTTTAAAAACAATACCACCAACCATGACCAGCTAGCTTGCGATTTGTGCTATTTTTCTAATTAACCAATTCAAGTATTTATTTCCAGATTGCTGCTTCTGAACTGCAACAGCATATAAGACATACATGAAAAGCAAGATTATTATTACTCCCAAAGGAAAAGGTAGTAAAATACAGCAAAACGAGCTGTTTCTTCGGACCATGCATCGTTGAAGTGGTTGCCATGGGCTTATGTTTAACCATAAGTGATTGCAGATTGTTGCTATTGTCATGCTTTTTAATTAAACGACGAATTAAATAGGCATGATATGAGAAACGTTTTCCTAAATCGGCATGAAAGAGTATGAGAGAACTTAGTGGAATTTATATTCCATAAATACGTTTATACCGTATTTCATCACTTATAAACGCATTTTTCCCATAGATACATCTCTAAAAACGGGGTGCGTCTTAGAATCGCGGGCGTCTTAAACGGCGCCATGTATAGTCGTCGGATACTTGTCCAGATACTTGTAAACATCATTAATGTGCATATGTGATTAAACGAGAATATGAAGAATATACTAAGAACATGTTCATCATTTAAACCATATTTTAAATTGTGGAAGGAACATGTTCATCATGTTCATCAAAACATTATTATGTGTTCTATGGAACAATATTTATAGCTTGAAGTAAAATCTTTTGCATTCGTGCATTCTAATTATAACTGCAGCCTTTTCCTAAACATGTCGTGATCATGATAAGAATAGGAAAAATATATCTGGAGACACGCGTTCAACAATGTTCCGCCACCAGATACAAGTATATTTTTTCGTCAGCTAAATTTTCGCCTTATTTTATTTTTTTAAAAATATTTTTCCTGAAATAACACAACTAATAATTCCATTGCTGAAATTTCGTATAACTCATTATTGTTATTGTTAGTAAATTGTAAAAATATTTCCAAGAAATTTATTTTTTCTTAGAATTAAAGCTATTTTTCTGTTGGTGGTACTGAATTTAATGTGCGCCTTACAATCGATGGTTACTTAAACTGTATTATTCCTCTGCCAAGTAATCCAGACATGTTTTGACAAGTCTTGTTTTGGATAATCCACGCCTTTTGAACTTTCCCTGAAACCAGTAATACACGTTTCCGGGCATTACGTGCATGCAATGTTAGATTGCGACTAGACAGGGGGAGTTTTTTTACTGGTTGATATCTGAGACTTAGACATGGCCTAATTTTTTTTTTTCGCTCAATCTTCCAACAAAACGTCATGAAGGGTTGCTTCGGTAGCCTACCCGTATTTCCTATAAGAATATTAACGTAGTGTTGGACGGAAAAAGACAGCAATCAAGAAGCTCCATAAAGCGGCATTAAGTCCGATCGAGAGCAAAGTTAGCCTTGTCCGCAATTTGTGACAAAAGAAGTATTTTTCAATTCAGTCTCATAACTAACCCTCCACTTAGCCTTTATATTACCAGGCGTTTTCGTCTCGCAAACACGTAAACAATAAATGTCCCGATTTCGGTAAACATTGTTTTCCCCTCGTGAAATTCATATGTTTGCGTGGCAAACAATGCACTCTTTCAGCAAGTGAAAATCTGCACTTACGCCGGGCTAAGCTCAAAGATTGGTATACCATACGTTCAACGAATTCGGAGATGTACGCCATATTGGACATATTGGCATTTTCTGATCGCCCAGAATGTACGAGGGGCGGTCAAAAAGTCTTGCATATTCGCTTATTATTAGAAAACCAGATGTCGTACAAAAAAACTGAAATAACCATTTTAATAAGCAGGAAATTTGCTATTTTTCAATGTAAGAACCGAGTTTGTTAACACATTTATCACAATGTTTGATGAGATTGTTTATGCCCCTCTCGTAAAATGCGTTATGTTGGCTATGCAGATATTGACGAATCACAGGTTTCACATCATCGTCTGTTTGGAATTTTTGACCCTTCAAGTGTTCCTTTAGTGGACCCTACCTTTCAGCAAGCGACTTCCATCTCTTTGGTCCACTAAATGAACATTTGAGTGGTCAAAAATTCTAAACAGATGATAATGGGAAACTTGCGGTTCGGCAATATCTACATAGCTAACATAACGCATTTACGAGAGGGGTATTAACAATCTCATCAAACGTTCGGATAAATGTGTTAAAAAACTCGGGTCCTACTTTGGAAAATTGCAAATTTCCTGCTCATTAAAATGGCTATTTCAGTTTTTTGTACGACATCTGATTTTCGAATAATAAACGAATATGCAACACATTTTTGACCGCCCCTCGTAGATAAAAGGAACTGTCAGTTTTTGCAGTAAAAACCTCATAGAAAACCAAAATGTGATTTAAAGCCGCATTTGTATAGGGTGAGGAATATTAAAGTGGCAAATAGAAATATTAAATAACAAAAAATTTGATTAAGAAATTATTCAGGTAAACGTTATTTGCATTCGATAGGCCAAGACAAGGATATTTCAACTTCGAAAGCCAAAAAATGTCAGACTCAATTTTTAGCCAAATCTGTTACTTTTTGCTTCTATTTACACTTCTTGACAAGATAAATGAAAAGTTTCTTTGTTGCTATTTTTGTTAGAAGACAGTAAGTCAAAATACAACATCCTTGATCCATTTAAAATTGTTAGATTTCCATATACATTGTATACATGCACTTAATCATTGTAAAAAGTACTGTGTAGTATATATAACGTTTAAGTTTTTAATTTAGAAGCTAAATATTTGCATAAACTATAGGAGTCTAAATGCATTTTTCTTATTTAGCTGCAGCTGAACATTAATTTTTTAGATTTCATTATTTAAAAATAGATGTGAAACAAATATCTATTGAAAAGACCACAAATTTGGCTCATGGACTGGAAGAACTTTACATGCAGATATGCCACTAAATTTGTCCTCCTGTATAATTGCTATAGGCTAGAATTTAGGGCACCAAAGGCTTTTAAGACAATAGTGTCCAAACAGTTAATACGTGGTAGGCCATTCCCAATCTACAAATACGTGTATTTAGAAAATGAAATCTCTTTGCAAATTAAAAGCAGCTTTTATGGCTGACCTTTCTTCAAATTTATCGAATTCTAAGCTTCTACTTGTCTTGAAAATGTGTGCAAGGTTTAGATAATCTGTAATGCTGACCACGACGATTTTATACTCTGCAAGACTACTTATTTGCAATTCTGATAATTACTGCTTTGATGTTATTTGCTCACTTTGACTGTGATATAGTAATTCGCTGAAATTGAGTAACTTGAAAACGAGATAACCTCAATAATAACAGTTAAAGGATGATCATTACGAAAATGAGACATTCTGACATGGAAAAGCGTTTCAAGAGTTGCCATGTCATTAATAATGCTGGACACCACTATGTGATGAGCAGCAGCTGGAACCTAAATCACCAAAATGGCATATGTAATGGCCTAAACGAGTGAGCCAATAAAACTACGCCCATTGCCTAAGCATTATGAGTTTACCCTTAGCTTGGGTCAAGATGATTAGTTTGTGTATTGAAATGAAAATGAGCTGCTTGCCATTATTAATAGGCCTATTGATGTTAAATCAAGTTGGCTGGTTGAGAAATTTCATGATATACAAGTTGGTCACAAGTTGGCAAAGTTTTGAAATGAGGCAAGTTTCATACAATCAATACAATCATCAAAAAAATGTATTTTTGATTTAAGTGCGGATTTATTGTGGGACTCAGCCCACCTGGAAATTAAGATTGCAGTTTTTTGTGGTTGTTGGTATTTTTTTGTAATAATTTGTAATAGAAATGAAGAGAGGAAGGAGCACTATTTTTCAGACTATTTTTGGTAGTTGAATGGTATTCCAATATAGTGTAATTTTCTTTGTCATTAAATATAATTTATGATACATTTATAATTTTTTTTAAATTAGATATTACTTCAGTAGACAGTTAACGGAATCATCCCTAAATATCACGGATTAAAGTACATAAATGGTTTTATCGATTCATATGTCACAGTTCCGAGGCTGATAAGCAAGAACGTTACTCTTCAGTGACAAGGAAAGAAAAAAATATTCAAAAAAATCAATTCTATTACGTAAAAATGTTAGAAATCTGCCATTAAACCTATATTCTCAGATCACTTTTTATATACAATGATTTATAGCACTACACATACAAATATGACTTAATTAGTAACATCAAAAAACAAATTATAATGTTCTAACAAACAAAAAAAGATGATTAAAAGCACTTAATTCAAACAACATTTCTAATAATATCCAAGGATCCATATTTCACAAACATTATAGTTTGACCCAGTTTGTTTGAATATCTCTCTAAAAGTGCATGTATACATTCAAATTGCATAACTCGAAAAATTTCATTTTTTCATTAATTTAAGGAGGAAAAAAACAATGTTATATTTGCGCAGTGGAACGCTCATAAAATGTGACGGCAAATACATTCTTCGTTTAGTAATTGATTAATGAAGCGAAATAGCTATCCTTTAATCACAACTAAGTTCAATTGCCGAAAATGAGGGCACGAAAAAAAAGCATAACGGAATGTACCCAGCACTTTCTTCCATCTGCCAAAGAAAGTTAACCTTATAAAGCCATTTCTTATGGCTATGTAGACATCCAACATGAAACTAGTATTGGAAGTGAGAAAATCCATCATGAGAGGTAAACCTGTCAACCAACGCTATAAGCTCGTTATTAATTTGCCTTATCTTCCATGGGAAGTCATTTCACTTAGAGGATTCCCAACAGAAGACCTGTTTGAAATGAGAAAATTTCTGATGAAGAAGATAACCTAAATGCACGATGCGATTAACGGATGATTTGATAATAGCTATGATGAAACTAAAATACAAATTTGTTAATCGACAGATCATTTGTTTAAAATCGATAAAGCAGTTATAATCTAGGAAGTCGTCTACAGGATGCAAAGATACAAAGGGCCTGATAGCATATCCAAATATCATTCGATCCTGTGATGTCAAGAGGAAACTTCAAATAATTATAATTATTAATATAATTTATAAATTGGTTATAATGAAATTTTATCACAACCTTCATGAAATGCAGATCTAAAGTTCCTGAAAAGTTCCAATGAATAAAAAGGGACCAAACCTTTGGCTCAGCAAAATATCATTTCAATTGCCTGTAGAGATTAGTTGATTACTGGTTGATTTAAAGTTAAGTCCAGCTGTACATCAGAAATTCGCGAAATTTATAAGACATTTGAGCAAACTAAGTACAAACATTCTGATAAATTGTTAGCATCTACATGTATTTAAATAGAAAGTTTCAAATTGGTAGTCTTCATTGATTCAGAAATTGTAGAGCAAGGCCAAGCTGCACATCGATCATTCACGAAATTTGGTAGAAATTTAAGTAATTAAGTCCTAGCTAAAATCCTGGCAAATTGTTAGCAACTATGTATATGTACTTAAATACAACGTTGCAAACTAATAGTCTATATTGATTTAGAAATTTTAGAGTAAAGGAAGCCGCACATCAGCAATTGGCGAAATTTGCATGAAATTTAAGTTAATTAAGTCCTAAACTCCTGGAAAATTGTTAGTAAATACCTGACCAGGACAACCTCTATATCAGATTATTGTAAAAATAAAGGTCTCCTATCCTTTGACAACTTTCTTCGATTTTCAGATTTGATCGTTTTGGGTGATGCCATGAGGAACCCTATGCACCCCTTTAATTGGGTGACTGATCATTTAAAGAAGGGTGACGATACAAGAACCACGACTTGTCTGACACTCATCAACCAAAAAATAACTAGTAAATTTTTAGATAGATGTTTCCCTTATCGTTCTTATCCAGAGTGGAATAAATTGCCAATTTCTCTCCGCTTGAAATTGTTTGAATGTTCCAATTTCGCATGTAAAAATGGCTGTAAACACTGGAGAGCCACGTTAAAAGAGTATATTATAGGGATTGTATAGTTATGTTGAGAGTTACTATTTTAAGCTTCTTGGGAAGAGAATTGTATCTCGAGTTCCTTCTTATTTTACTATTTTAAATGTGTGATGATACCTGACTTTGTATATTTCACTGTTTTTATGTTGTTATTATATATTGAAAGAGGAATTTAAAGTCCTTTCCCATACTCGTTGAGTGTTTTCGATTTAAATAAATAAATAAATAAATAAATATATTTAAATACAAAGTTTAAAACTGTTAGTCTTCGCGAAATTTTCAAGATATTTTAGTAAATTAAGATCTAAAACCCTAGCAAATTGTTAATAACTACATGCATTTGAACACAAAGTTTTAACCCGGTAGCATACTTCATTTCATCTCATTTACTAAATCATAATAAATATACATAAATTTATATTTTTCCTAATCTTAAGAATATGTTAAAAATTATACAAGTTGTATATTATAAGTCTCGCTTAGGGCATGTAAATCTCTTAAGCCGTCCCTGTAAAAGCCATCTCCTTTATCAGCTGACTTCATGAATAGATTTGAGCTACCCTATTTGGAAAACGAAGTAGGAACATATGGCAAGCAAGCAAGCAGCTTCTGTTATTTTAATTGCTTAATTAGAATACGCATAATTATATACTCAATTGTTTTAATGAATAGAAAACATGATGAGCTCATTGCAAGTATTCATTATAAAGTGCAATACGCTCGTATGTGGGGGCATGTACAATTTTTTCGAATCGATAAAAACAGAAGATAAAGTCTGCAGAGGACTTTTTTTACAAATAAAATAACATCATCTAAAGGACCAAATGTGCACTGCTTTGTAGAGTGCAATGGGCGATTAAAAGATCGTGTAACTTGAAAAATGCCATTTATTTTGGGGTACAAAATAACCTAATGGCCACTCAGCTATTACTGATTCCAAAAATTCGCTAAAACTATTAAGGATAAAAGCAATATGGTCGTCATATTCTGTTTGATGCAATGGTAAATAATTACAGTCAATTATAGCAATTTATCATTTGTAAATGAAACATTTGACTGATATAACATTTTTGTTAATTCGGCTCCAAGAATTGCAGAAAGAAGGATAATACAAATTTCAAGAGGGGGATAAAAATAACTTAGAACTTGTGGTTAAATTTTATTCTCAATTTGTTTAGCAGTTTTATTGCTGAAAAATAATGAAAGCATATTTTGGGTTTACCATTACTAAGATTTAAAGCTTACTTCTTGTACATAAATAGACATTTACCTGGTAGGAAATTTAGGTATTCTTGACTTGTATAATCTTGGACTGCTCATAAGAAACGTTTTATGGTTTCTTCAAGGTAATTATCATTATTAGCGTTATCTAAAAACATTTCTTAGAACTGCAATGCATGTTGTATTAAGGTTTCTTAAAGGAATCACTTGTATTTGGCAAACCAATTGGATAAAATTCCAATTATATTCCAATGATACATGCTATAGAAACCTATAGTATAACTCAAGTGGTGATATTTTCTGCAAATAAACCAATATTAAAATACTCAATAACAGGTATATTTTTGTTATAAACAAATATTTTACAGAAAAAATGACTTAAATTTTATTAAGGAACTAATGTTCAAATGGTTCCAAATGAAAATTTTGAGCATGAGTTCATGTCCAAAACTTCGTGTGATTTGTGGGAAATTTTGCTAAATCTCGAAAATGCTAACTAGTCAATTTATCTTTTTATCAATTTATCCATGGATTTAATCCACCACGTGACCATTCTAAGTTGCTCCTTCTGACGGTCACGTTACACTCACAAATTTGAATTTTGCTGTATAAGAACTTCTTGCAGAATTTAATTTAAAAATCACTAGAGATTGATTCAAACTTGCGCCAATAAAACACAATAAACAATGAGTATTCACGTTCAGTATTATTTTTTCTTGGGAATTTCTGGAGGCAAGCCTAGAAATCTTTCACATGTAGTTTTTATCGGCGATGTGTATTCATCAGATGACTTCGCTTCATGAATGCTCAATATTTTAGGAGTTCCAGATTCTCGACGTATAAAAACGTGACAGATGATTTCAAAACACTGAAAAAAATCCCGAAGCAATCCGGTTTGCGTCCTCGTTTTAAAAGTAAATAACAAAAAAAAAACTTTAAAGATTTGTGAAAACACATGCAAAAAAAGTTAAGACAAGTACTTGGACTTCCTAGATTCCTATAAGAATCCCATAAAGGAGCCCATTGTAATTCTGTTCTTCAGTTACGAGGCATTATACTATCATCTGGTACTAATGCCTCAACACTTTTGGGCGCCTTACAAAATGTGCTTTCCAGGAAGAAAAACGCAAAATGTATGTGCAAATGGGATAAAAATAGAGCAATATTTACGTAATTTTTTTCAAATGTTTAAAAAACAACAGCCTGTTTAACACTAAACTAAGTAGTATAATCCTCACAACAACAAAAATCAGAGGATAAATATCTTTAAATTTTCTTTAAGATGATCAGAAAACAAAGTATTTTTGAATAGATAGATATTGAGTTCTCCATTAACTTTTTAAGAATATCATAATTTAGTCACAAAATTAAATTTTACACTTGAATTATTTCTAAATTTTTAAATAAACTTTATATTGAATTTTGAAAATTTTGAAATCCTGTGTGGGAAAAGATCTGTTATTGTACCTCTAAAACATTTTCTGTAAATATCTTTAAAGATGTTGGCTTTACTAACATGTTGTCTTTTATAACCTATAAACTGTTTATCACTGCCACAAATTCTATCTAGACAATCTATATCTGCAACATTTTATTCTATATAGCATTTCGTAATAAGGGCAAACTCTTAAAATATGTTATGCCGTCTTTATCTTTTAAAGGATGAAAATACCCTGTTTAGGTAATCTTCAAGCTAATGTAACATATAGATGACCGAAATTTTGAAAGTCGAAAGATTTTTTACCTTAAAAATCGAAAAATTTGCATTAGAAAAAGTTACATTTTCTCCATTCGCACTACATCTATCAAACGAGTAAACTAATCACTTCTGACACGCACTTATCCAATAGTTTCCGAAAAGCATTAAAATGTGCTATTTTGGATTTTGAAAATCTGTAACAGTCAAACTACCCTTTTCATCTTCAAAGGATATTTTAATGCTAAAAATAACTACCTGCGAGAAATAGGCATAGAATTCACATTTAAGAATGTTGAGGGTCTTTCTTAAATGCGGTATTTATATGAAATGAAGCCAAGTCATGAATTTCAAACCATGCGGGAGTCGTGTGAAAATGTTCACAACTTCAACTGGAAGTGTTTGAGTAAATGAATTTTATGAAAATACTTATTCCGTACCAAAAACAGGGCTGACTGTGTTCTCCAAAAATAGCTAACAAACAGCTGGAAAAGGTTGGTTTAAGAGTGGAAAAAAGTACAAAAATGACAAGATAAATCTTGATTGTAATAGGTGACACGTGAGGTACTTGCTAGGAAAGCATTTTGTTTAAAACTGCAGCTTTATTATTACAGAGTAAGACCTGACCCCAACAAATACGGTGTAATTTACAAACACAATCCTCATTAAATTTGCGTAAATTGCTTTAGAATGTACTAAAACTTTACAAATAAGCATCCACGAGTTAATTATCATGTAAATCGTGTAAGAATTTTCTATGACAATTTGTTTCATATAACAGGAGCCTCTTTCATGCTGGAGGCTAGTAGCTAATTAACATGAAATTAAGCCGAATAGAATTCTCAGTAATCAGTACCGCACGCATGCGCACATTCACATCCGCCGAAATCTGCGTTTCCGGATGAAGTTCCCAGCCTCTCATGTGATGGCGGCTAATATTCTGAAATCATTGATAACATCTCCTGCTTCAAATCATATAATAATTATAAAAAATACGGGTTTATTTTTGAAAATTTTGGCAGGCAAAGAATAGTTGGATTATTTTATAAAAGTTCTTATTATCGATGGAATTTTGTCTAAGAATGTTAATATATGATTTGAGAGTAAATGCAATGACGTCAATCATTTAAGATTGTATGAGAATAAAAGGTTAAGTACTTGGTTGATAAATAAAAAAAAATGTTTTCTCGTATTTTAGGTTCCAAACACGAAATATCCAGAGAGCAGAAACTAGGTTAGCAATTTGTCATTTATATTGCTGGATGGATATTCCAAAGGGGTTACGATTTCAAAATATGTCACCTTTTATTAGAAAACACTCACAAATATTGCTTGGCACAAAGTTCTGGACTACCCATGATAGACAAAATAACCGCACTCCTGCTGAAAACTATCCTGAGGTGGATTTTTTATGTTCTTTATAGGATATGAAAGGGTTAAAAATCTCACTAAAGATTTCTCCTTTTAACTTGTATTCAGTGCCAGCTTTTAATACAAAAATCCATTTGCCACGTTTCGCTGAATTTGCGACAAATTGCAAATGTACAATAAGAAGTTTTTATACCTCATAATATTAGTAAGGTTCACAGACCTGTACGCAATTGAAAAGTTTTGCAAATCCGAGAAATAATTCACAAACTCAAAATTACTTTTACTAATGTTCATAAAATCTCTCATTTTTTTAAAAATCATGAATTAAGATAGCCCATATGGAATCTTATGAGCTCAACTATGCCTATACATCACAGTAAAAAGTTTCCACTAATTATCGCTGAACCATTTAAAGTGTCCCATGTAAGCATCAGGGCTGTAAACTATAAAGATTAGCTTGTTTAAGTTATTGTTTGCTTTAACTCCATTTTCCCATTAATTACCTTTAATTAGACAGATGTCAATTAATCTCTTCCCTTTACCATCATGGTGAGCATGACAGCAGAGTATAGTTAGTTACTCGACCAAGTTTTTATTGCAGATTTTTCGAAACATGAACTATCCATCATTGGATATTCATATACGATGAGCTTAGCATGGATGCCACCTACATTTACGTGTCAATCATACACATATATATGGGAAAGAGGTTTTTTTCAAGTGATGGAGCTGATGGATGACACAGAGTAAGCCTCAACTTTATTCCTATTTTCTGCCCTCACACTGGGTGATCAACAGTGATTTTGGCAACATATTAATCCAGGTCACTAACAGAATTTTTTTATGTAAGAAAAACTATCTTCGATGCTGGCCGGAAGCAATAACGTAATGCTATTTATCAACGTTTCCCTGATACTCTATATAATGAATTAAGTGAAATTAATCCCATTAAGTACTTCCAATTTTCTTAAATAAAATAATGTTCTTTGGCAATTACATGATGTATAACATTTTTGTATAGCAGGAATTTAGTTCATTTGAAAACCAAGATAGAAAATTTTACAAAGATTTCGTAATATAACATTTGTTGGCAATAAAGCAAACCAGACAAGGAAAATACACAGCGTTATGTTTTGGCAGAGATTTGCACACTTAAAAATGTTAAACTTCAAATTTAAAGAATATCCGAAATTTTAACAAAAATGATGGCGTCTTGTACTGTATAGGCTCTTAATATACATCTTGGGTTTTTAGCTTTATACTGCAGAATTTTCTAATCTGTTTTAGAATGCCAAAAAGAGGCCTCTTTTTCAATTCAAATTTTTAGTGAAAATTTATCTCCATGTTTACTTGGACATTATAAAACCTTAACTCCTATTGAATACAGATCATTGTTTTACGCCTTAGCTTAATTATGTAATTATAATGCCAAAATTGCAGCAATATTATTATTATTCAGTACTTTTTAGTTTCTTGTAGTTTTTGTAATAGATTACATGTGGAGAATTAGACATTTATAAATTAACCACCACTATATTCCTCCACAATAACGGTATTAATGAGTAATACATCGGAATATTTATTATAAATGACTTAACATATTAAAATGAGTTTGCATACATTCTAATAGAAATAGAGGTTACATTTTTTTCCATCGAATCTCCAGTTTAGAGAGCTTGTTTTGACTTGGCTTACAGAAACAGATATTGTTCTAATCGAAATTATCAGTTTCAAGAGAACATGGAGAATAATACTTTGTACTTTATATGAAAGTTCCCTTTAATACCAAAACCACAATATGGAGCAAGACAATTCATATGCAAAATATTAATAAGAGAAAAGTCATTGGAACTGTCAGAGCTGAAAACAGAATCGAAGCAAAATGCCAAAAAACATTGCGAGGAATGTGCAAAATACTGCAGCAACTGCTCTGGAATTTTCATTGACAGTCAGACAGTCTCCTGCAGGAAATTTCAGCAATGTCTTCCGGGCTGAGCGATTTGAAATTTCATGCCCTGAGTTTATGAACTGGAGGGATCGTATAAGAAGCAAAGGAGTTGTATATCTTCCGTAAACCCCTTTTTCTTCACCCTTAACTCTAGTAGTGCACTTCCCAATATTTCCTAATCGCCTCTATACTGGATCGAGGTTATTGGCTTTAGGTTCAATGTCCAAAAGTTCTCCGGTAGTCGATGCCCAGATATTCCTAGGGAAATTTCCACGTTAGTACACGTATATAAATCTTCGATATGAGATATGCTACATTAGATATTACGTTCGATACATTATGCAGTTTTTCATAATCATCGTTCCTTAGATTTACGTCGTGTGAATTTACGGGCATCCCTCGATATATTCAAAAGTGATCAAAATGCAAGATGTGGACTGGTATTGAGTATGGGGGTCCATAAAATTAACTGCACCATAGTGGAAATGGGCTATTAATACTAGCACGTTGCACTGACGTTCAGTAAGAATAAAAACAGTACGAAAAAATGCCACTGCTGAGATTCTGGTCCATACTTGTCAGATTCATTCTTATGGACAATGTGCTTGTATACTCAAGAATCCTGCATGGTAACGCACCTTCCATCGCTCAATAGTTATATGAAAGTTATATTAAGAACAAATCTTGATTACCCAACAGGTGGAAGTAAAAGCAATTCCTTTGAGTCAATTTAGTTCCCAACAGTTTGTTCAATTTTAGATGAATAAGAGTTTACTTTTGCTCAATCAGGCGTATAACCCCTTGATGCAATAGAAGAAGTTCCAAACATTCTATAAGTGTATTTCTGACAAAAATAACACATAGATGTTTTCCTGAATTGTCATAGCATTTGTTTTTTTTTCATTTTCGTTATGTTTTGTAATTTTTGAAGTAAATGTTTCTAATAACAAAATTTATTATATCTTGAAACAGGAGACAACCACTTTAAATGTTCCATGCACCTTGTGATTTTCTTCGAATTTTCAAGAAATATAACTAGACGTGAAGTCAAGGATGTGATTGTAAGGTTCAGAAATGGTTTTATCACAAAAAAAATTAGAAATCTGAGCAAACAAAAATTTCGTTTCAGTTTTAAACTATCAGTTTGAAATTATTAACTAACAGTTTGCAATTATCGTTAAAAAGGTATGCCGTTTTATTTACTCGTAGCTTGAATTTATGTACCCTAACAGCTCGAATTTGTCAGCTGAAGTTAGTTAACATTGGTTTGGCATCTATGTAGATTGCCAATAACCATGTTTATTTTTGCTGGCTCAATTGAGTCTACAGTGTGTACAGTACATGGCGTTCATTCTTTCCTTCATGGCAATACCTAGTTCAGACATCACTAGTTTAACTTTTGACAAATATCATTTTTTTTAAATTTATTTTTAACTTTTAAATGCATATTGACTCGGAACTATCGTGCATCCATCTGTTTCTATTTCGACCAAGATTTAACTGGTGAAAGTACTTGGTGAGATGCACTTTTCATGAACGAAGGTCGAAGTGTCCATGAAATATCTAAAAATAAGACAGGTTTGACAAAGGGTTCTTGCAACCAAAACTTCCATCTTCTAATAGCAGCCTTCAACGTTACTTCATTTTATTGTTTTTAGAAGACGAATTTATTTATAAGGTACTTGCCCTCTTTAATTGCAAGACCCTATGCGGTTAGTCAATTTGCTTAGCGTTGGATGACCCTTGTAGAAGACTCCAGAAACAAAAGTTTGCTTGATTTTTTTTTCAATAATATTAATTACTTTTAAGTGTATTGTGGTTATTTTTAAAATGTAAAGAATATGTAACCTGCTAACTATGAATATAGGCAGTATACTTTTAGAATCCCAAATTTTAGATTGCTGTATCTTAGCAGATCTTTCTCAAAATTTAATTCAAAGTTCCCTTAACTATAATATATTAGATCATACTCTTTAATGTGTCATCTACCTCCATAAATGCATCAATGTCACGTGAAAATGCATCGAGACATGTCATTGTCTTAATTCCCATTACATTTTTAAAACTCCCTGAAACGTTAATGGTCACATTTCGGATTAGTAAAATGAATGCCTTTGGGAATCTTCCCATAATGGCGCTGTGCATCTGCTAATGTTGTCGGTCAATTTCTAACTGGCTGATGCCGGACACTGGATATCGGATAAATTAAACAGCCCCCTGATGTCCTCTTAACAAAAACTTGTGTCCATTCTGTATTCTGTTGCAATTCATTTGTCCGTTATTTATGGTTCTCCAGTCGACAACATTGTGAGCAATGTTAACAAATGTGCTATGCGAATATAAGGATAGGGAAACCAGATGTTTGGGTGTACAGTTTTATGTGTGTCGGGAGTCCCGTTATAGAATAACTACAGGATTCCTATGTACGCATTTAATTGCTGAGAAAATGGGGGTGCCTTAAAGCCAGTAGTGGACTGGCTAGGGTGTTAACTTGCCACACCCCCCTTCCACCCATAAAAAGAGACAATGTTAATGAACTTTTATTATCTAAATAATAGATTTTAATATACACTTTGAGTCATAAAAAAGTAGATCCCAATTAAAAAAATCACAACTTCGTGAAAAATGCTTCGATTTAAAGGAAATTTGGCACTTTTATAGAAAAGTATAGTGTAGTAACAAAAAACTTCTTCCGGACATGCGGCAATTCTCGGATTTTTTTCATTTTTCAACAAAACTCACCGTGCTCGAGAAACAGTTGAATTGTTACAATGGGAAACGCCACAGTTCATCAAACCCAACCACTTGCCACCAAACAGTCCTGACAGTAGATTACAAAGATTACAAAATTCTCCAGGAAAAGGTTTACAAATCGAAGATTAATACATTATCGAAGACTGGAAACTATATACGAATTAAGAAAACTTGGATTGAACTCGACTAGCGTACACAATCGATTTGTTAATCAAAGAATGGCGCGTTAGACTCCGGGCTTGTGTAAAGGCCATCGGAGAACATTTTGAGCAAATTTTATAATTCATTTTGTTCATACACTATCGTTCTATGTAAATGCCAAATTTCATTTAAATCGAAGAATTGTTCACAAAGTTATGATTTTCTATTTGGTTCTACGTTTTTATGACTCACAGTGTACATTTATTTTACAAAACTTTTGATGGTAACGTTTTCCCACTTATGTATTATTTTTAAACTGTATTTAGTTGTTTTTAAAATTATATGATACCATTAAGTAGCATTTGTGGGTGATTTTTGTATCCTGGTAACCAATATTTTAGTGTAAGGCCTCGACTGCTTAAAACCGTCATCTTTAATGACCATTTTACAGAGTTGAAAAGCATGCCTTTTTATTTATTTTATACGTTAAAAAGAAATGCAAAACGGGTCACACTTTTTTCTATTCACTATGATTGTTTACAATTTAAAATATGAAAAGCAAAAAGTATAAAATTTGTTTCAACGCGATTTATTTCAATAAAAACTTATTCCGAAGACGATTTTGTACACTATGTAATGCGATCTGAAAGCAAGCAGTCCCCATTAACTTAGATCATCTTCTGCTTGAAAATTTTCCGGAAATGGCTAGTGGCTTGTGGTATATTTCATACGTACATTTTATTCACTTTTAACATAAAAATTCACTTGGGATCCACGCTTGGTTTGTCAGCTCTTATTTCAATCTGATGCAAAGACGTTGATGTTAGTCTAAGATAGAAACGGATACGGTGTTCATATATTCTCAAACTTAGATCAAATGCACGTATAAGATATTCAAATTGAATCTTTCAACAAACGTCTATACATTTGAACATTGGCATTGTCTGAATAAGAGACCTGAAGCAACAGAAGTGAGCATATGTGTTTTAAAAAATGGCGCTACTTTTTGTACACCATCTAAAGAAAAATAATGGAATATCACAGTTGTTTATAACAAAATGGGTCTTAACCTACACAAGTAAGTTGTGGTTTTAAGCAAATGATCGTATATCCTTTAAAAATAACCTAAAGAGAACATGTCAAACATGTAATGTAAATTCACCACATACTTTTTTTCATTTTGTAGTTGCTAATTTCTGACTAATTTAATTTCAGAATTAGGTTAATTGAGCCTTGTTAACAATTTAATTATACATCTGTTTCGAAACAAACTTCAAAGAATTTAAAACCGTTATTCTACTTTAAGACCACAATTTCTGCACTTAAAATTCGAAGATATTTCAGACATAAGAACAGTGTTGTACTTTCATTTCAGGCATTGTGCCCATAAAACAGCACACAGATGGAAAACTATAAATAGCATTTACTGTATTTCTTGTAAACGTTTTCAAGGCTAGCAAAAGTGGAAAATGAAAATAATACTAAAAAAGAGTAACAGAATTAGGTACGTACAAGTATGCAAGACTTCAGAAACGATTCGTTTTACCAACAAAACTGTATATCTTTACAAACGTTTGACAAACTATATTTTGAGTCAAATATTTGATTACCATAATTTCAGCAACAAACTTTGGTTTAGGATTCCGGAAAATATTTTGTTGGTTGGCATTTTATATTATATATGGTTCATGGACTTCATACATTGGGGTACGTGAAAAGTTTGCATGATCAGTAATTTTTAATAATTTAATAAGTTGATCATATTCATGTGATTATATATTGTCTTGTTCAACTAATGAGCTGAAGCAATTAGCACACGTTTCTCATGTTAAATTTAATTTATGCTGCATCATTATAAGTGCTTAGTAGATAATAAATCAGGGGTTTAATTAGGTATTCAATTCGTATTTTTTTATTATAAAATAACTTGAAACTCAATTACTTATAATAGTATTTTCTGGGTTGAAATGCAATCTATTTAAATTTTTAACAGATATATCGCATTTCAAATATGGTTCATCGATTTCCAACTAAGGTATATCATTTTCTCAATATGGCCCACACATTGCTTACATATTTTCCAAACATGTCCATATTTAGCTTTTCTACCAGGTATGTATGTACATTTTTCCCTAACATTTCAAGTAATCCTGTTTTAGCTTACCATAAGAATCATGGTTATATAAGACTAGGAATTACATTTTTTTTTAAAGCCAGTTTTTTATTATATGAAATTCATTGCAGTTAGTAACTGATATATTTAGGTTTTGAAAACAACAATTTGCTCTCCAGACTCCACTCAAGCAGAACCATGGCTGGACACGCGGACTGCAAGTGACCATGACGGAAGGCAGTTAAAGCCTGATGAATGAGGTCGTGGGCTAGCTGAATAGGGGAGGAGGAGGCAGGGGGTGAAATAACGTACGATTATAATAATGCCGTTATTGTCGGTATACATTGCATGCTGGTCAATTTCTACGTTACGATTTGGTACATTGCACAGTATCAATCAAAATTGGTTTTCATTGAGGAGATGCTAGATGTAGCAAGCAGGCAATAAAGGATTTCATGAGTTCAATTTGGTGGAATTTCTCAGCATTGGATTGGTGAATTGGCTCGAATAAATTTCCTGAAAATTAACAACCGTGTTTATAGGACGTAGAGAGCTTGGCATGTGTTGCAGTAATGTACAAAAAAATATGCATTGAAGGGACAATCAAAAGCATCTTAAGTACATATAGAGCATTTTTATTATATAGGAATGTGGAAAACACACTATACCGTGTATGATTCCTGGAAAATGGAATCCTATTTTGCCGGCATCCAATACAGGAAGTAAATAAACAATATTCATTTTCCCTCTATCTACCAAACCCCAAGAGCCAATGTGAAATGTCTTAGAAATGAAATGTATATATCAACTATATTGTTCAATACTGAATAGAGTATTCCACGAAACTCTTCATATATGTGCACACCTGAGAATCGAATTCTGGAAATATAAACGATAAATAAACGATTTTTTTTTAATATGAAGCTGGAATACCAAAATCCCATTTCACCAAAAATAAATAACCCAACTAGCAACTAGGAATATTGAAAATACGATGCCATTGTCCATTTTATTATTTAAAGATGAACAAAAAGCGGGATACTTAAATTTTGCATGATTTCCGTACTTGTGCTCAAAGGACCAATTGGACATTTGGACAATTGGACGTTTGGTCACGCGGGCGCTTGGGTAACTGGATGTTTGGTCAAAAGGGATATTTAGACAAAAAATAGATTTAAATACATACATATGCTACCAAATGTCAATTCTTGTCCAATTTTATACCAAAAGTGATCAATTGCTGTCCAATTAGCTGACATCCCTTGAGCAAAATCCCGGATACCCTTTCACATTACCACCGACTGCCAACAGTTAGGTCTTGAGACGTTAGATTAGGTTGGGTACATTCAGGTTCATACATTCTTGTGTTAGTCTGGGATAATATGCCAAAAATTGGATGTTTTAGTTACTATAATAACTTAAACGTGGGCAACTGGTAAGTTAGGTATGTTTTGAAAGACTGTTAGGTCCTTAAAACTTGAGTACATTCAAGTCCACACATTCTTTTAGTATAGTCTGCATGGGATAATGTCAAAAATTGAATGTTCCAATTATTACAATAACTTTCAACGTGGACAACTAGCAAGTAAAGAATTGGGAATCACCCTGCATACGGACAAAGATGTGGAAGATTGGTCTTGTAACAAGCCACCGAGTGCTCTGGTCAAAATGGCTGCCTCTGTTTTTCGAGTGCTTGATGAACATCAGTCTTGGTGTTCATCAGGCACTTGAAAAGCAGAATCAGCAATTATAAGTAACAGTTGGCATATTGCAATTATCACCAATTCATTGTCTAAGAAGTGATACAGCAAAGGAATGTGGAGATGTTCATCAAGTTTGGATAAGGTGCATATGAAGCCCAGGCATGTAACTGTGGTTTAAATTGGACACGTACAATGATCGCCTTCATGATCCCATTGGTTGATAAACGTTGGCTAAATTCCCTCAAGGAGCCCCAGACAAGCACCAGATATCGATTGGGGTTGAAGCCTAGACAATAGTCCTGAGACTTTGCGCATTAGGATGGTGAGCTTTAAGAAAACGACGTCGTAAAAGGCCGGGCATCAAGAGCATTAACCCTGAATCATCAGATATCTTGATTTGCTTTGAATTATTCACAATGGAGGGAGGGCTTGTCAGAAAACGCATAAAACTTTGCCAACATTGAACGAAAATCCAAAAACCTGCGATATTAAGCCAGTTATGCAAAGTGCAAAAGCCAGATTGTCACATGTGTGTGGGCGGCGTAGGAAACCGCGTGATGCGTGAAAAAAAAGCGTTTAAAGACAAAAGAAAAATATCGACTTCTAACCATGGCATTCATCATAATCATAATTGTATAATCTGCATATATCGGATTTCATTTTACCGAAAGCAGCATTGAAATGAAACTGTTAGTGCAACAACCTTAAAAGATGTATAAAAAATCAATGAGTTTTTTCCTGTTTTTCAGACATTAACTAAGATAAAATTACATTGTTTGATGGTCTGATCTGTTCTCAGAATTCGAAGGTATAATTAAAATTGTTGCTTTTTTTGACAGAAAGTAAGTTAAAATTCAACATCCTTGATTTTTTCAAAAATCCCTAGATTTTCATAGACTTGCACTTGTTATCGAAGCTTGATGAACATGCACTTGTGATCAGAAAATGCCCTACCTAATAAACATATTGAATTTAAAAGCCAAATATTTGCAAAAACTACAGGAGTTTATGTACGAGTTTTTTCTTATGCCAGTTAGACAATTTGCAGATGGAAATAAATCTTGAAAAGATCACAAATTTGGCTTATGGACTTGAAGATTTTTTACTAGTTTTCAATGGAAATATTAAGAGCAAATATCGCTTGGGAAAATTGCCTCAAATCAGTATCTAGCAATAAATGTGCTCTCAAAAGTACAAACATCATTAACCTATTACAGTAAATGAACTGTATATATTGTGCATACTGAGATTGACTGCAGTTTTTTGGTGTTTACCACTGAATTGGCTCTAACCTTATTTATGTACTTGCACACGAATTGCTTTTCGTAATTGTTTGAATAGTTCATGGACATAGGCAAACAAAAAAACTTTCAAACTGATAATTAAGGAGAGCTGGAACAATAAAGTCTGTTCATTTGCTCCTTGGTGGCCACAAAGTAACAAATATTAAGAAAGGAAACCCTGCAGAAAACCAAAAAAAAAAGGTTGTATAATTTAACAAAATCTCGATTAGCCCAAGTAGTAATTCAATAGCATGTTTCATTGATTTCACGCTGTTCAACTATGAAGTTAAGTTTTGTTTCTAAAGAATAGGTGTGAAATAAACACTTAAAGAGTGCCAGTCCATCATCTCTGTTCAATTAGAAAATGCGGTCACAACACAGTGTAAAACGAGAAGGAACTGTTTTGGCAAGACCTCCAACAGCTATATTATTTGGCGCCAACTAATTTTCATGTTTTAAAAGCAGAGTATCGATTGATATTATCCGCATTGAGTTTTTAAACCGCTCATGGTTCTCTCTAAGGATGCATCTCTGTTGTTGGAGAATATTAAACTCATAAAAGCAACGCGAGTTATGCATATGATTATATTCTGTACTATGTATAAAATATTTCACATAGTCGTTGTGATCGGTACCCCCAATATTAAGGTTAATCGTCTTTATGTATGCTTTTTTTGTTGTTGCAAGCTTGACATGTGAATTTTAAATTTATAGTCCTAGTTTTCCTTTATAGTTATTGATAGCCGTGCTGCAAAAGCAATATATTCAGAAAGATAATCCAGACATGGGTCATATTTTAGCAATGATGGACTTCAGTTGATTTAAGCATCGACTTGCAGTATTGGAAACTCGGTATTTGGACCGAATGCAACTGCAATTATATATATCTACATGCATGTATGGACATATGTATCCAATTACTGTCCAATTGCTGTCAAAATTATGCATTTGTTTTGAAACTGTTTGGTTAATTGTTGAAATAAAATTACATGTTGTAAACTAAAATTGGATTTTTTTTTTATAATTTTATGAGTTAACGTTTGCTGTTATTCTCGAAACAGTCTGTATACTTATTTACAGAAAAATGAGTAAAATGAAAAATATTGAATACTTTTTGTTGTTTCTATAGAAAAGAAGTACATTTCGTAGATGGCTCCATAAAAATGCAAAATACTCTCCTGAAATATCATGTTACTGACAGTTACATCAAAATGGAATTAGGTCGGTCAGGTGAGTAGTCCTGAATAAAATGTACGTTAATTGTAATTTTACTAAATTTAATAAAATTAATAATATCATTGAAAATTATTGAGGTGCACATGTGTACATTTTGTATTTCACAAACCACAAATACAACTTTTGATGAATTAAGGAAATGTAAAACCTACTGCTTTATTGTTATGTATTGTCAATAACATACCAGTTTGTTTATAACTAAACAAGTTATAACACCTTTTTAAAATTAATCTACAAAATTTTTAATCTTTAGGAAGGAATCTGTCCTATTATGAAACATGTGCCATGGTAGTGTCTCGCACCTACAATCGTACATTATATTTACCAAATATTAGCAAATTTAGATGCATTTCTACTAGATTCGTCATCCACTTCCAAGAAGAAAATCGTCTAAAATCTTCCCACATGGTGTAGAAAAGTATTTCAAAACTTTTAACTCGGATGGCGGAAGTCAGGTCATGCCATCCATGCTTATTCTGTTGCTTCTTATAGATTGGCAGGTGTGCCCAAAAGCAGACATTATAAAATATTTACAGACAGATTTAATATTCCATGCATGTTAGCCATCGTTTCGTTAATAATTAATCTTATTTTGCTACATAAACAATTTGTTCAGGTTTAGAAAAGTGTCGCCCTATAGACGACCGAACGAAGACAAGTCATTGCTCCCAAACTGTTAGACATCGAACCATTTAAGCCTTGCCTGGTTTTTTTTTATATATATCGGATAAATTATATATTCAAATCACGCCACCTACAATAGTACACGTCAACCAATCTCATGGATTCGTGAGAAATTTAGTTGACGAGAGACTATTGAGCTCGATATATTCGAGGCGTTATATATCGATGAACTATATATTGCAGGTACATTGATGGTTATATGGGCCCACAAAGTTCAACAGTGGCCTTATAATCGATAAACTATTAGCTTTTGGGATAATTAATTAAAGTAATTGCGGTATGCGAGCGTGTGTTTAAGATAATTATGATTGCATTTTACGTCTAGATTAACACGAATGAAGGATAATCGTAGATTTAAAAAAACCCATCCCATTCGATACTGCTTTGGTGCACATTGTCCTTATATGAACCTTTCAACGAGTTGTATTGATTGAAAAATGATCGATTTATTTCAGTTAAATGGGGACAAAACGGGTGAACTTAAGGGCAGTAAACTCAGCTGGAATGCCCTTAAGCCTCCCAGCTAGACTTATTTGTGTAGGAGGAACTGGGATTAAAGACCCATTTGCAACATGCTCGAGGTTGAATTAGAATTCGTTAAACTGTTTACAAGTCTATACAATTTTCTAACACTTTGCAAAGATTATTCTAAAGTTGATCGTACTGGGATAATAAGCAAATTTGCATTTTGGAAAAATATGAATATTATCAAAGCCATACAAGACGTACTTTTGAAAATAACGGAAAGACAACAACTTAATAGTTTGGAATTCTATAAAGCAATGTTGAAAAACACAGAACTGCCAAAAATAAATTAAATAAAGATGATTCCTTTGTCATTTTCTGTCAGTCGCTTGTCCCTTTATTGAATTTCAGGACAATTCCCACTTTAGTAATCTTGGTAGCGTCCAAACTGAAAAAACGTCTCACTCCATCATTCCCCCAAGTTTCTTTGAATATACTAAAAATAACGCTTAGTATACATTTTTTTTTGGCAGTTATTGAAACCTATGTGCTCTTTACACACGCATGCAGATTCTAGATTTGGAAAACAAATTTATTTAAATTAAACTTCTTTGCTCATGGAAAAAAAATCAATGGAAGGGGATCTTAAGTATGGGATCGTAGACCTAAAATCGTTTGAGAGCTTCTTTTCGGATTTTAAAAGAAAAAGTAATAACTTGGATATCTTAAATTGCGGCTAAACAAATTGATAACGCCACGATGCTTTTTTTTTTAAATGTGATTAAACCATAATTAGTACAAATATACTTAAGCTAACACAACATAGCTTATGTTAACATGTTCCTGGCATGCTAATTGAATGGTCTGATTTGGTAGAATCTGCTACATATGGTGATAAAATCTTAGGTAGTAGTATTCCGGCCCATACCAATTAAAGGAATATACACGTAAACTCCAAATATAAAATAAAAATAACATATGTATGTTCTTAATTAGACCTTTATGTCAACATAATTTAAAATATAGCTACATTATGCCATATTGTTTGGGTTTCACCTTAGAACACTATAAAATAAAGTAAAATTACTCAAAACATGGCAAGTTCCTTCATATAGTTAAAATATCGATCTTCCTGAGCCAGAAATACGGAAATCCTTAACAAATATTGGAAGTTGCTGTTAATTTTAGGAAGCCTGTCAGTGGAAATAAGCAGTAATACTACGTGCATTCACCGTAAATCATCTATCAACTGGATTTCATTGTTTTGATGCATACAGACATGGTAATTCTGACATCTGCCCTCGCCCAACATTTTAAAACGCCAGATTAGTCAAAATGGCTTGCGTGTGTTGACAATGGATATTACATTAAACCATGCGATGTCACATGCATGCATTATAGTATACAGGATCACATGCAATGCCTAAATGGATGATGAGCAAATTTCAAAGTCTACATATTTAAGATAGTTGCTTGACGTTGTTTAAGTTCAGGAATGTTCAGCAAAAAACTTTTTGCACCAAATTCCCCCAGATATACGGTGTTTTCGGACTTGTGTTCCAGCAAGATGGTGCACCTGCACACACTGCTCCAGGAACTGTCCAACTTCTCCATCAAAAGACTCCAGATTTTATACCAACTACCCTTAATTGGCCACCTCATAGCCCCGATTTGAACCCCTTTAATTATTTCATCTGGTGGAATTCGGAATGTCAAAGAGTTACTTCGGGTTCTAATCATGCACTCGGGATGAACTTGATCAAATGGAAATTGACTCGTCAATTTTCCAATGACGCAAGCACCTCCGGGCATGTGTTGCAGCGACGCTTTGAGTACAAATTGAAATACCTGTTTTGTTCGTACGTTTGTAGCCTACATTTGTGCAAAATTGGATTTACTTTGAGTAAAGCCGGGTCTCCACCAAGATGTACATGTATGCACGCATTTACAAACATATTCAAAAACGTTTGATCTACGGGTTTGTTTCAGCCGCCATTTTTTAAATATATGTAAATATCAAAATTGTACAGCTATTAAAGACATACGTACATGTACGCCTTGGTGGAGACCCGGCTTAAGAAACAAAAAAAGTTACGAATTTATGAAAAAGGTTCCCCCTTTTGTTGTGGCCACCCTGTATATCGCTCTGCCTGTTACAATATAACCACTTTTACCACAATATGGCAAAAATAATACATCTCGTAAACATGTCATCGTGAAATAGCCTGCATGTAGTATTTTTTGGCTAACAGGGTAGTAAAGATTTTTAAAAATAGGATACAGAAGCGAAAACCACTTCGTAATTGAAAAACGTAGCTTTATAATTTACAATAGCTCAAAAAAAAAACGAAAAATGGTCGAAACCTTCACCTTTAAAAACATACAAAAAAATTTCCAGAAATCGGAAAACTATTTTTATACGTCATATTTCCTGAAAATTTACGTTCATTATACTTGTATGCCAAACTAATGGAAGCCACACAATTGTGCATTGGTTTTTTTAGAGATCGTGCTTTTCTTTGCAAACAACCAATATTTAAGTTTTGAAAATTGCAATTTACGAGTACTATTAAGCCGCTAAAGAAAAAACAGAACAGTTATACAACTGGAATATGTATACGTACAAAAAAAAATAGTTCAAAAGATACGTGCTGTTGTAATACAGAATTTCGCAAATTGAGTATATATCCCAAAATGACTTGCTCAAACAAGAGACATTAAGTAACATGCAAAAGTTGGATACATGGACAGCCAATAAGTTGGATATTGTATACGAAACGTTCGCTGAATGGGCCATTTTTCTTAGAAATTGCTGACAATGCATGCATCCTGTTTACTTAGCGTTAAGTGATATCGAGACGATGTTACTTGCATATTTTCCGTACACGCGCGTGTGTTGCCAGATTATTTAAGGGGTTATAGCTAATAGCCAGAATAGAAGCAATGAATGATTCAGACATTTTTCTAGTCAGCTGATTCGTGTTGGAATTCTTGTTTGACACTGAACTTAAAACTGGGTTTGACTTAAGAATCAGCTGAGACATGTACACATGGATGCGTTTAAAATTTCTACACACTAACATCTGAAAGTTGGCGTAAAAATATACGAGGAGGAAGAAGGGTGGAAAAAAATGAAAAGTTGGAGCAGTTTCATCTAGTTTACGATCGCCCTTCATAAAGTTTCTTCCATTAAGTTAAAAAGAAAGCATGCAACTTGTAAATTTTGCTTAATTTCCGTGACTGAAAAATGGGCATAAAAATAAAAACCGAATGGCTTTGTTAAGCTCCCAGGTGGAAAAATAACATGAACATATATTGCTTTTTTATATATTACTAGACTAGAAATGTTCCACTACTGGACACAAGTGCATGTATATATGGCCATAAACATGTATGCAATGGCCCACGTATGGCTATGTGTATACATGTGGTTATACGTGGATATTATGTACATGGCTATTTGTACATGAAAACATATCTGACCATCTTACATATAGATAGTCTAAATGGTCATACAAAGGCATATACGAGCAGAAGGCTAAACCATCGCAGTATATAATACCTTAACTGATGGATGCTACATGTCATGTTTGGCGAAACTGACTTATACTATGTGGCCTTATACTGTGTCCAATATGGCTGATCGATAGCTAACTATGACAAATATCTGGCTCGTTAATGGCCAAATATGGTTCATACAGGGCTATGTATGACCCAAATATATGTTAGAATATATGGACAGCGCATGATTATATATGACCCATAAATGTCCATATTTAACTTTTCCACCCGGCTTACCATATGGTGCACATGGATTTTTCAAAGCTTTACTTTAGGGAAGTAATACACCAAAATAGCTGTATAGTCACCGAATGGATTTCATCCTAGCTAAAACCGATTTGAATATCATTTATGAAAACGTGCATTCTCACTTTATGACCATCACTTACGACTTTAAGACGTTGCGCATGCGTACATGATTTTTGTACATAATCTATCCAAATCGGTTTTCAGTTAGGATGAAATTATTTCGTGCCATTTATCATAAAGCTTTAATTATCCTCCAAAATCTCCAAAATTAATAAATTACAGTTACATTGTTTTTTACCAAAATACACCATACCGTCCTATTAATATCTGTATGTAAAATGCAGTGTTCAAGATATGGGCGAGGCAGTAATTAAAATTTACTTTCACCTATGCAATATCCAAGACTAGTCCTTTGCTTCTGACAATGGTTTTACCTTAACTCTTGGCATCCATAAACCCGGATGAAACACTATAATAAAAATTGAAAGATATAGATCCAAAATCTATTATGGGCGTAGCAACATCGTTCTGTAGATTCACGTCTATCTCCTGTTTGGTTTTCGTCTATGGTAAGATTTTAGATTAACATTTTCCTTTCGTGCTTACAGTCCCAAAGCGAATTTAGTTTGAAATTTGATCCGTGATAGTCGTAAGACTTTATAGACAAACCCGTAAATGGATAAGTAGACCTCTGAATACGAAAGGGCTTGTACAAAACTAAATTCTGTACCGATTATTTCGTGTAGTGTAAAAAAAACTATAAAAGCTATAAATTCAATACTGATTTTTGTTTGAATTTTATAATATTTCCGACTTCTGAAATCAGTTACTGTGCTTTTTATAGGACACCGCTATCAGTTATTTTTAAGATAATATATTAGCAATTTAATCCGCTTATAAGCAGATTTCTACCGAAAAAACTTTTTTCAAAACTAACAACTGAATTTCAAGGCCTCGTTATATAATAATTGTAACAAAATTTATATTTAAACTATCAGCATTAGCAACTAGAAGCCAGATAAAGAATTCTACTTATGAATTTCCCAGATTTCGTATATCTTTGGCATATTTTCAAGACTATTTCTTGCTTTTATCTGAATAAAGCTCATGATTAAAAGATTGAAAAATTAGTACATTTAGAAACGAAACTTGAAATGCTTCACCATATTTATATCAGTCTTCTTTTAATCTTGTTTCCATAAATTAATTTTGGAAACTACATGTAGTTACGGACATTATATCTGAAAAGGGACACAAGTTAAGACCTTTATAAATTGCCATTAAAATCTTAGCTTTTTTTAGTTTATGAAAAAGGGAGCAAAACAAAGGTAGGCAATCACTCAGAACACGTGTTATGCTGGTTTGCTCACATTGGAGTCAGCTTAACGTTAAAGAAAAAAAATTGAACTTTTCCTCACGACAACTTGGGTATTAGTTCCTCTCTACGAACAAAAACATAATTACCGTACAGGGATTAATAACGACAATTACGTAACGCGTAGATTTTGGTTTAACCTTATCGCAACTAACACTATCGAATTCCCCTTTTCGTAATTCGTGAAGGTAACGTCGTCCGTTTATGCCACACTAAGTTTTAATAATACTAATGCACAACTAAACGTACAAATTTAACAGAAAATATAAATAAGTAAGAAACTTTTCTGTTTAGTAAGAAATGCGTGTAAGAAAAAAGCCAAAACTTGATGGATCTAGTGATGCGGAAGAGGAACAATGCAGTTGCATGACAATGCTTCATAAATATTAATCACGCTTTATTTAATAATGCAAATTCAAGAAAACGCACGGACAGACGTTTCTGAAGACGCTAATTAATCCTATACACTGTTATCTTTAGAAATAAAAACATTCAACCATTGTAAATCTAATAAAGAACCGGAAATTTGATTGTTTAACTTCTAAAAGAACTTGTTAAAATAATACGAAATCGTTGGTGGTTTGGGGCAAATTCTCTTCAGCATCCTATTATATTTTAACTCGAGCTTCATATTCCAATTTTATAACAATTAGCACGTCGAGTCAAAGATTTATTAGAGACCGAAGTTTAGTTGCAGTTGACATTTTTTATCAAGATTTTTTACTAGATCATGAATTCTTTGCATACACTAAATGATATAATAGTAATTTAACCATATGATACTCTTAAAATGTTGCGAATATTTTTGAAGAAAAATTGTCCTAGCTTATGCCAATCTCTTAAAATTGAAGAAATCCTATCAAACTCACAACAGTGTTCTAGAGGAAATTATAGTTTCTATTCTAACTGAAATTTTATATCCTCTGATCGTTTGAAAATTCACCCATGTTTACCTCCCCCTTTTCCTTCATTCTGTGCTCATTACTGATTCTATTACTGGGTAAACTGGTAACATAATATAGCTTCGAGAGAATACTGGTATAATATTACACATGATCGGATAATAACAATATTACCGACGTGACATAAGGTAAAACAAGTGGAAAATTTCACTGTGAAATCTAGTGCAAAAGCTTTTTTCAATAGTTTATATGCAAATACGAGCCACACATTTTAAATCCTTTTTAAGTGTGTAAATTTCAGCATTCGGTTAGGATGGGAAAGAAAAAATAATTTTTTCCACTCATTTGACACAATGAGTCAAATTAATACTGAACTTAAAATCAGTTAGTAGTACCTAACTTGTAACAACTACATTCATATTAGTAGTGCATTAGTTTGCAGTATTGATTAATGAAACTATATCTCCTAACATTATTCTGGAGATTATCCGGAGATGCTGGCGGATAATCCGAAAAATGGTTTTGAAACAATGTCATCTTTTATGTTTACAGAAACTTGAAATTTCATTTCCGTACGTATATATAAAACTAAGCAAGATAAACCTAGGAATTTGCTTTATCCCTTGAATAACCCGAATAACTAACTACAAAACGTATAAGGTAGGCACGATCACAAAGTCTCCGGTTAATCCGCTACGCGGTTAACCGAAAGTCGGCTTTGTTCTTGAAATGATCGGTGGGATCACCTTTAATTTTAAGCAGAGCCCGGGAAGCGTTCAGAACGACGCATATATGACAAGCGTGCAAAACTCCGCAGTGCAAAATCTGTGCAAAAGTACAACTTTTTCGGAATAATCTCCAGGAATGCAGACAATTAAGTTTGGCGTAGCGAATCGACATCTAAACACGTAGAACGGCATCTCTCATTCTTTAATCATGTCTAATTAGCGCTCTTAAGCTACACCAAAACAGCAAAAAAAGATTGAAAAAAGGGGGCTTACCGTAGACGATTTTCCATTCCCCATTGTGGTACAACAACGACGAATCTCTAACGCATTTTTTCGACGCCTCAACGCTTGTAAAACGTCGGATGGACCCCTTGAAAGATCCGCGGACGCGTCGGATACTCATGGTGCAACGTTTGGATTTGCAAAAATCGGAGATTCAAGTTGAGACAAGGCCAAGGTGGACGCAGCGAGAATTCAGGAGCTCAGAGTGTGGCGAAGCAACGTAGACCGAAATCATTCCTGCGGCGAGGAATCGGCATAAGTCGGCTGCGTAAAATGCGGAGGGTCAAGGGGCAAAAATTTTTTTTAAAAATAACTCAAACGAAAACCGTTGAAGAAAGGCAAATCCTTGTCGCGAACGTTGTGTTATGGACAAGTTACTGCGGGGTTTGAAAATCTCCGAATCGTCAGTTTCAATGGGAGTCCATCGTGGTTGAAACAAAAAAAAGGTGCGGAGGAGCACTGGTGGTGACGGTGTAGTTCCGCAGCCCGTTCGCGTTAACTAGCACCGAGCGGGTTAAGACCGAAGCGACGACGGCGTCGGTGCCTCCACACGTACGCCGCCCCCTCCGAACCTATTTAAAAACGCTGCGCTGCGCCAAAACGCACCAATGGGCGAAGGAGCATCGTTCTGGCTGCGCTACGGAGAAACGGAAATCGAACGCACGCGGAAAAAGGGAGTGAAGATGCCGGCCAGGACGCGGTCTTGGACGGCAGCTGAGGGAATGCCTTGCATGCGTAGTTGTTGTTTGCAGGATGAAATCAAATAATTTTCTTCAACTTTCGACAGCTGTTTTTGGTAATCAAAGTCTGGTTTTTCCATGTGGATTTAGAGGAAGGCTCCACCAAGTCCAACAGAAGTTAAAACTATTGAAAAGTACAGACTAGTAAAAATTGTATTGACAAAATGAAATCCATTAGCTTTGTCAACTGGAAATTCTTTACAATTCCCCACTTGCTACTTCCTGTATTTGAAAAGTTTGTAAATAAGGGGGTACTATAAATTTAGATAATCTAAATAGAAATTGAAGTCATCGAATTCTTTAAACAAATATCAAGATTAACCGGGTTTTAAAATACTGTAGTGAAATGATTAAAATGGCTATGTTGTATAATATGAAATAAATATTTGTAACAAACAAAACAGCTTGTACAAAAAAACTTACTAATGTTAAACAACGTTATAAAGATAACTTAACAGGCAGCTTGTCTTTGAATGAAATGTTGAGATATTAGGGATGGTTACACAACTAATCCTATATACTATATACATTTTAAATATTTTTAAAAGAAGTTGCACATAAAAGAGTTATGAGGTTTCCAGTCAACATTAATCTAAGAAAATTAAGAAATTAGATTAATTTATTAACGAAATTATTCCTCCAACCGTGATTGAACGTTTGTTTATTGATAATGGTTAAGGACGCTTTAGTTAAATGCAGCCAGAATTCAAGATTCAGTGAATTTCATTACATTTACATCCAAGAAGAACCTACTGGTATTAATCCTCGCGAAATTCGACAAAAAAAATCTGTCTAGAATTATCCAAATTTGGATAGAATGAAAGAATAATAAAGTGTTAAATTTGATATTTTGAATTGTAATGGGATTTAACTAAGCGTCAGGGATTCCATTAAATTCCGAAAGGTTTGGTTTGTTGACCATGACCATGTTTTAAATATGTATACTGTGGCTGCATATATAGGATAAAAGTTCTGAATTGTCCGGTTGAAAGTTCCGGGATTACATGATTTCATAGAAGTGGATATTTGGGAGAGATTGAGTGAACCACTTACCACACAACATAAAATCGAAGGGTCGGTGGTTTGGAATCTGTTTTCACCAAACTTCCGTGATCCCTGCTTGTTCCATATCATCGACATACATTGAAATAGAGTGAATGCTGACTAAAGTGTTTAATTAATTATTCATTACTTATAATGGAGCACCAGGGATCAAACATCATCGCTAGATCAGGCTTCCATCCACGTGCTGAGTTAACATCCAACTGACCATTGATAGAATTAGGAGGCAAATTTATAGAAGTAGCTGATTCTAAAATATGCAGCAATCACGCCAAATGTAGAAAATTTGCAGTATCAATAATTATAAGTGACAAGGTCAATCACGTGTGTCCATATGAAAAGAGAAACCTTAAAACCGCTCTTGGTCCTCTGGTTTAACCCCATCACACTAAACTGCGAATAATACGATTTTTGACAGAGTTTTTTTCATTGATCAATTACTTAATTGATCGCTAAATTTCCATTGGTTTATAACCAACTAAAGGCATTTAAAAACTCGAACGCAAATTCTCACAATGAGTTTAATTACTTGTAGAAATACCACGTTTGGTGTGAATAGCTATGAATAATATTTGTGCTAAATACATGGAATAGTTTGAATTCCTCTGCAATATACGGTAACTGGCACACTGGTTTAAACACATGCTTATATAGTGAAAATAAAATGTTTATTGTTTTACAATTTTCAGGAACAATAGTGAAATTTGTGTCAGTAATTTCATTCTATCCAGTTTAACGGCCTTTAGAAACTCTCGGAAGAATTGGAACAAGAAATATTACGACGCTATTTTGTTGTTATTTTTAGGCGTACTCAAAAGTTTATGAATCGTTCTTCATCATAAAAAATCTGAAAACAGCTTGTACACTTGCCATATTTGTTTATGTATACAGTAGTTTTTAATGTAGTTAATTACTCTAGTATCTCTAGTTTCTAATATTTGAGAAATTTCTAGTTTTCCGAACGCTTCCTAAAAAGCACTCTCAATGCTTGATTTTAAGGAATATTAAACCAAACTAATATGACATTCCCTATCAAAAAGATTGAATAAAATATAAAAAACGTAAATGTTCATTCTGTATTTGTCAATCTTGATTAAATTACAAATTGCTTCATCTGGTTCCGATTTTTAAAATAGCGGGCTTTTTTTTCCGGTTGTTTATAACATGATGTTTTGAATCAATATTTGCGGGGATAATAGCATTCCTATTTCAATGTGTACATATGTTTCTTTTTGTTAGAAAAATATATATTTCTATGAGTTACATTTGCTGTTTTATGTGTTTGTCAGCATGCAGCTTGAAACCTGGCATATGAGTCTGTAGAAATCTTTAACATGATGAAAAATCAATCAATAAAAGTGAGGGTTCCGACCAAAAAGCCTATATATCCGATTAAAGACGTAAACAACATTTTCCGTTTCACTACCCTGGCTAAAATGTTAGCTACGCTACTAGTATATTACCGTCGTAATAGGACTGAAAGATGGACAGTAACAAAGTGACTGGCATAGATGAGGTTGACCGGTCAGTGTCAGGACGCACTATCAAATGTAGTATGACGAACCATCAGAAACAATTTACGAGCACAAAAAAATGACCAAAGAAAGAATAGGGCTTATCTGGGGCCAACGTACTGATAATATGTTGTCAATCGACATAGATGACGCGCTACAGAGACCAAGGATTAAGCTAACCTAAAGAGCTCAACTTTCTAAAAAAATGCTTCATAAAAAATAACGTTTATTCGATGAAGTTTTGAAACAAAAATGTCAGTATTTGCCCTATATGATCGATGTTTATAATAACATCTCTACCTGAAAAATACCATCCTCCAAATTACAGATTGGAACTTAACTATACTAAGAAAAAAAGGCTAATGAATGCTACATGTTTGGGGGAAATACTTCATACTCAAGAGTTGATTATTTTGTCTACAGAGATGATTAGAATGTCATTAGCTTGACAACGGTTAAGATTTTTTCATATTTCGCGAGTTCAAAAGCATTGACCATTATCCGCTATTTTGGAATTTACTAAATTTTCTAAATTTTACATAAAAAAAACCTATCAGATTGAATGGCTCACTCATTAGTATTAAGAAATAAACAGAATATTTTCATTTAAATTCGCATATTTTGAAAATATTAAAAAAAATTCTATTTGGGTATTTTAATTGTTACAAATTTCTTGTTAGGATTGCTCTTTTAAAGCGAAAATATTTGCGGTGATGTAAGGTTTAAATGATTTTAATATCAACTTGAAATATTTATGAAATGGGGCATTAGTATCCAATTCTGAATTGCAGAATTCCTCGATTAAGTAATTTGAATGAAACATTTAAATATTTTTAAGAGACAGTGGCTTATGTAGAACTTTAAAAAAATCAAGTTTAAGTTGTTTTTATATTTATTTATTCAAATGTTAACATGTCAAAGGACAGTTATGATTTCTGATTAATTTCATGATTTTTTTTAGTTGTGTCAATTCTTTAATTTAGTTAATCAATAACTATAAAATAACTTTATGATCAAATTCTAAACAGAAAATTTACCTTACCTGAAATAGCCGTCCAAGATGAATATCATAGAATGTTAGTAATGGTTATAACATGGAAATTAGTCTAATAGTTTATACTATTGATAGCTTGCATATTTCTTTAAATTTTAAAGCTGAAAAAGGTTTTGCATCTCCTTTAGTAGACCATGCCCTCGGGTAATCTGAAAATAGCATGTATTTTCATTTCATGGAAACACAAATCGATTGTTGTACCATTGGTGCGTTTTGAATATCTTGGTATCATGTCCAGTAATTGTCTAAACCACCATGAGCTTCAATACTGGATTTTTACGCATGGCATGTTTAAAAATCCACTATCAAAAGCAGCAATTGTATTATATCAGTCCTCAAGCTAAACCGTTTCGGCGAAAAAGTAACCAATTTAGCACATGGCCTACTGATCCAAGACTGATAGATTCTTAACATTTTGCAGTAAAACAGCAATGCACTGTTCTTCAATGGTAATACTGTACAGTAATTTTATAGACACATGCAGTGAAAACTTCAATTTAATTTAAACAAAAATATTTTACCATGAAAATTAGTCAGTCCTTCTCTGGCTCTGGGTTGGTTGAGGTTTAAGAGGCCCTAAACAATGCCAGGGATACATCCCCATATTCCGTATACTTAAGTGAAAGGAAAGGAAGTAGAAGTATAATAATAAAGAGAAGGAGCACGGTCGCAGCTGATTCAGCAGCCCAGTCAAGAATCGAACCTGGGTCTCCCAATTGGCATGCAGATAGCATCACCACAAAACCACCTAGCTCGGTCCCTCCTCTGGCTCCTGCGGAATTTTGAAACATCATGTTCTAACACCCAATATCATTTCAAAAACTTAAAAATGCCTGCACACAGCTAAAATCATTTTGTTGATAAAAACACTAAACCCATAACCTATTTAAAAGCGAACTAAATTAGCAGATTTACAGGCTTTATTTTGCATTAAAAGAAAATTAGAGTTCAACAACTATAATAATGACTATGAAAGTTGATCATAAGATAAAATTACCCTTTTAAGCAAGTTATTGCATTTGATGTAGCCAATTCTAGCAAACAATGCATTCACGTTTATCAAACAATTCCATCTTCTGTATCTACGATTAAATGGAAAAATTAATTTTCACTAAAACACTTGTGACGTGTAATATTTTTATTTCCCCGCAAAATAATGGCAGAACAAACTTTGGCAGCCATTTTCCAGTTTTCTGCATAGACTGCACTAGGAACACCACTGCCATTTGGTTTCACGTACAGCAAAGTAAAGCAACTTCCTCGGAAATTCATGTCCTGTATTAATTCACAATTAACACAATTTTTTTTCTGAAATTTGGGATGATGTATGAGGTGACAGCTCGCTCCCTGGGCTTACGATGGGGCCAGCCATCACTTGCATTCGGTCATGCAATAACAGTTCTTCACTAAACGTGCATTTTTAGGTTGTGAGCAACGTTTAAAAAAAATAGAAGAGTTAATTAACGTAGATAATGTTGTAGCAAGAAAATGTGTGAGACTATGAATCTAAAGGGATCAGCTTTACAACGGGACAAAACATGACAAGGTTCAATGATGAAGGGCGTACAAGGGAGCAGATTAAAGAAACCAGTAAGAAAATCCGTTAATGCCACAAAATAACAGAATTTTGCAACAACAAAAGAAATTTGATAATTAGCCAGACATTAGCATTAACATTGCATATGAAAAATAAAGGCTTCTAACCCTCCATCAAACCATATTAAAAAGGTTGTGCAACAGAAAAGAAACTTAATATTTGCCGTTTACTTTTTGATGCTCATACATGGCAGATTGCACCAAACCACGATTAATTTCACCAACCGGAACATTGGTAATCTTTCACGCATGATGTTGTGCCTTTTTATGTAAACAAAAAAAATCTTTGTTACATTGTTTTCTTGACAAGACCAAGTTTCCTCTCTGAAAACCTGTCACATTTTACTACAGCCCACCACTATTTGAGGACACTCACTTTTTCCCATAATTGGACAATACAATTTTTTTTTTAAATTGGCCAAGGACCACCTAATTATCAATTGACCATTTAGTGACTTGAAATATTATGTTTTGCTTAGTAACGGAATGTTGGGAATTTGGCTCAGCCAATCAAACTCGCATTAAGTGGGCTACATAGACAAGTAACTGCTACTAGTTTGGTGCAACCTCCCATTAATGCCAGATTTTCAGCAAGATCAAATCTGATGGTTCTTAATTAAACCAGACAACCGAATCTTAACACGAGGAGCATTAAATGGCAGATAGCAACTAACAGTGGTAATAGTTCGAAACAAGGTGTACTTTTAATAAAAAAAAAGTAAGGAGAGATGGCTGGCGAGTTCGCAACTTGGCTCACAATTTGGGGAAAAAGTGAGGGAGGGGAAAGTGAAGCTGCCAAAACTGTCTAGGCAGCGACCAACGAAGGGAAGTCGTTTTCGTCATCCACTTTAGGAGCACTCTGACTCTTGCTTCCGCGGTTGCTCGGCCTTCCTCCACCACGCGGCCCATCGCGTTCTCTGCCCTCTCGGATGGCGTTGCCGGCTCCAATGCCCGGTCCGCTGCCACCTCGTTCTTCGCGGCCTGCGCCCATGCTGCGTGGCCCGCGTTCTCCAATGTCGCCACTGATGCCACCGGCATCACGGTCTCGGCCGCCAGCGAAGCCACCCCTGGGTAGACCACGCGGAGCGCCACGGCCACCTCGGCCACGACCGCGCCCATGGCGCGAATCCGAGAAATTGATTTCAATGTCGACGACGTGCTTGGCACGACCACGACGAGTAACTTCATCTTCGTCTTCCTAAAAATCGAAATATGCAAACATTAGGGGGATTCAAATTTCCAGAGTCTAATATTTAACTAGAATAACCTTTTTAAATTGTGTCAATATTTTTCTTATGGTTGAACAAGGAGTTGAATTCAACCATTACACACTCTTGATTTTAATCTCCCCACACATAGCACGCCGTTATGCCCATGAATGTCGACACACCAGTCGGCTTAATTGTGTGGGTTACAGCACAACCGAAATTCTACCTAACGACAGATTCCAACATACCTCCTCCATTTCCTCTTCCTCCTCCTCTTCCTTTTTCTTAAGCACGTAGGTCTTCTTCCACTGGGTGGTGTCCTCTCCTTCCCCAGGCTTACGGATATTGAAATGCGGGACAGCACGGTTCTTCTCCTGCTCCTTTTTCCATTCTTCCAAAGTCATCTCCTTTTGAGAATCATCAGTCGGCGGTTTTTCTTCTTCTCCCTCGACAGGCGGCTCACCACTAACTTCCCTAAAAGTTGACAAACAGCACGAACGTTGTAACAAAAATCCGGATTGAGATCGGTAGAGTACAAAAAAAAAAAAAAAACTGCACATAGTACTCACTTTGGTCCTTCGGTCACTTCGGCAGGTTCTTCGGTTTTCTCGGGCCATTCCTGGGTTTCGTCAGAAAGAGGAGCGTTGTTGATCTGGTCGCTGTGGACAAATGGACACCGTTATCAGCATATTTCAATAAATCGCATGCAGCGCTTTTAAACATGCAGATAAGCTAGCTTAGCGTATTTACATGTCATCCTTAATTGTTCCCCAATTGTGGGATCCACCACCTTCACGTTTATCAACAGCTTTCACTCCGCTAAAAACAATCCATTTACTTTTAATCGAGTATACAGGTGGCTAGCATCCAACACTGTGGATACATTTTAAATGCATCCTTTCTACTCTGCATGCAAATTCCAACTCATTGAATATGGAAAATGAAGAGGTAACTTGTTTTAAATTCACACGGGAACTTCCAAATCATTATAAAATGTAATATACAAAATATTAAGCATAATTATAATCTGATTCACCAACTTTACAAGCCAAAACTTTACATTCCCCTCAACGTTATCAGCTTATAAGTGGATTGTTCAACTCCTTGTAGTGGAACAACTATTTTAGTTTGCAGTTAAGAAAACTGACACTTTAGGGAAATTCCATAGCAGACATGCATCCAATTTTCATCAAAATTTACAATTAACCTGATTTATGCTGTTTAAAATTTGGTTGAGCTTTTTTTGTTCAAAATATTGCATTTTACATGCCAGAGTACAAATTCAGCTTTCAACACTACAGCAAATAGGTAATCAAACACGAACTCACATATACCTTTTGTCACTACCACTTTGTCGGTCAAACTCTCGTTTGCCACGGTTGTCGAATCCGCCACGGTTTTCAAATCCGCCGCCGCGTCCTCCTCGGCCACGTCCTCGACTGGGACCACCGCGCAATCCGCCACCACGGCCCCTTCGCATCTCTCCATCTCCGCGTGGCTCGCGAGGTTCGCGTGGCTCCCTTTCACGGTCTCTATCTCCACGATCGCCTCCTCGATCCCTACTAAAGTGAGAAATGCAGAATAAGTAACCTAACTACATTGTAGGATTAATTCTTGTGCCACGCTAACCCTTATGGTTGAATCTGGAATTTGATTCAACCATTACACGTTGTGGTCAATTGATCTCCCCTATGCATTGCACACCGATAAGTCAATAGTGAAATCCGGCCGGCTTAATTGCAAGGGTTACTTCTATCAACTTTGCATTGCAGCTTACCTGAAGAATTCTCCAGATGGTGGGCCACGATCGTTACGATCACTGCGATCGTTACGTTCTTCCCTGTTCCACCTATTTTTCCTCTCCTCTATGTCACGATTTTCTTCACGTGCATTGCCTCCAAACTTCACGTTTCTTTCGGCTGGGGCACGTTGGATCCTTGGAGGCCTGTTATTTTCAACTGCAAAAAAATATATATACAAGTAAGTATTTTATTTCACCATAGACAAAGCTTAGTTTAAACTTAATGATCATGTAGTTAGTAAGCATGGCCTTGATTTATGCAACTTTACTATTTATAATTTAATGGCAAGCCACACATAAAAAACAAATGTAATCAGCATCACTGGCTGCAACCATGGAACAAGCATCAACAGACATGAAACCAATCCAAGGTCTATATGAGAAAACTAATAAGGTGTGGCAAATTTGAATCTTGTCGTTTTGATTATTTGTTAAAGCAATCAAGGCCAAGAATTGCAGTACAAGTCTCTAGAAAAGGGTGGTGATATCAGTAACTTTTACACAATAAAATGCATCACTTTAAAGCAGCATTGCACAAGTCTGAAACAGTCTCACCATAATAATTACACCATGAGCTAAATTACAGCATTTTCAGACTTAGTTTATTTGCACTATTCTGGCTTGTCTTTGTTGGAGCTTGCATACATGACATAACTTGCACATTACCACATTACGGGATAGAGAATCAACCCAAATTTCTTTGATTGCACAATGCAAAACTGTACATCTGACCAATGGACTTAATTTTTTATTTCCCTTCACTTAGCAACCAGATGGAACTATTCTGCAATGGCTTTTAATGACAACGTGTTTTTTTCTAGAATCAAGATTTACAGTTATAATTAAGGTTTTTTAATTAATGAAAAAAAAAAAACCAACCCAGGCAACCTATGATCTGCTTCACCACCCCTCAGTAGTAAATGGCTCCAAAATGAATAACTCCTTAAAGAGGTTAAACCACGTGCCAAAAATACTTTTTTGGGATAAAGGGGCGCAGCCATATTGGAAAAAGCAATTACTTGTGGGCATTTGGCCGGTGTTAAAAGCAATGCAGCACGATCACGTGCAATAAAAAGGCCTTTTTTGAGATAAAGGGACGCGGCCATATTGGAAAAAGCAATGCAAAAGGACATCTGACCCATGTTAAAACTCCTTCACCATGACCACGTGCAAAGCTGACCTCGTTTTAACATAAAGGCATACAGCCATATTGGAAAAGCAATGTTAAAGGACAATAGAAGGGGGTACCAAACCTGGAAATTTCCTGAAATGCAAACTTATGGGAGAATTATACATTTCCGTAGTAATTAGTGAGGGTTAGTTTCTTTATTTAACGCTAACTATCAGACAAAGATGGCGGCAAAATCTCCCGGACCCCCCACTTGCCCATTTATGCAAAAACTTTCACGATAACGCCATAAATAGTAAAGCACTTCCGTTCCTTTCTCAAATTAGCAGGATTGATATGTGGGACACGCTAGTTTCAAACATGGTATAAATATGAACACGGACATTTTTGCACGAAAGGGAAACAAATTGAGAGAGCGCTCCAGAGCGCCGCCATAATGAAATAAAGCGCAGTACTAAAATGGCTGAATGCATTCGTTGTTGCCTAAGCCTAATTTAAGTCTTTAAAATTGCTATTTTTGGTGAATTATTCCAGAGTAGTCAAACAATGGAATACAGTTATGCCATGTGGTTACATCCTGTTTTAAAACAAATCGCAAATGCAAAATTCAGAGAGCATGCTTTAGTTTAGGCCTAATGCATATCTGCGCATTAAATTTAACTGTACATATAAACGCTAAAATAACTTCCATTGAATATTTACTTTACAAATCCTAGAAATAAGCCTACTTGTAAGCAAGGCTTAGAAATAGCAATTTTAGCATCGTGCATCGAATTTGTGAACAGGCTGGTTAACAATGACAATGAAAGAGCACGCCAACCCAGTTTCAGAAGCCTCGTGAAAGCATGGATAACACTTTTCTTTAAAAAAAAACATGCTGGTTGGGTTTTGTATTAATAACGAGCGAACCGACAATGGGAAATAGCAAATTGTGCACGATTTTCGAGGTTTACCATAGGAAAGTTTGTTGCATTTCGCGAGTACATCTTGTCACATGGTCACCTCGAAAAATAACATGGCGACCAGGCCCCTTTTAACCCTCGTCACAACCAAGAAAAATTACAAATATTATTACCTTCTCTCTTTGGCACTGATTGTTCCTGTGCCTTTACAGCAGGGGCCGGATCCTTTGGTCCCTTTTTGATAACAGGAGCTTGCTTGGGCTTTGGTGGAGGAGGCCCTTTCTGTTTGTTTTCCTTCTCGGTCAGCTTTTGCGCTTTCTTCTTCTTTTTTTCTTCCTCCTGTTTTTTTAGACTATCCAAAGGATCTTCTTCGTTATCGTAGAACAGTTCATATCTGTTAGTAACGCCAACCCCATATTTGGCCTCCATTTTCAAACTTATCCTCTTTTAACAGAGGATGGCGATGGATTTTTTGGCTACTATGAGCCACACTCTGTTGCAGACATTCAAAATGGTGGAGCTTCTTTGACGACGAGATCGAGTCTGGGAACGAAACTACACCGGTGACATCATACCTTTTAGCACCATATATGGAAGGCGGGCGGGAAAAAGTACAAAAGAGGAGGGACTTAGAGTTAGCCGCTGTATGGCGCCCTATGACTGGGGCTGCAACTTGCTTATTCGAAACCATTTGGCGGGACGAAATGACATCATTTTGAATCGGAATATTTCTCGCCAAGTTTTTTAAAACTTTAAAAAAAACAATGTTTAGTACTTTTTTCAAATTTAAAACAAATCATACAACTGGCGAATAATATTTTTTAGTATGCATATCTTATTTTGTAATATTACACTAAATCTTGCATTTATATTCATATTTTCATATATTCCACTTTGAACACGTTGGTTAGCATTGCTCTGTAGATAATAATGAAAATCAGTACTGATGAAAATACAATTTGCATTGCTTTTTACAAAGTTAGCACAATTTATTTTTTCTGAAATGAATTCGTATAAAATTTTGTGATATTGAACTCTGTTACTCTGAATCCTGCATTTGTATTCATCCTCAAATATTTAGGCACTTTACATTTTTGCCTGTAACACTTGGTTCAGCTGCCAGGATGACTGTATTCTGTAAATAATGACAAATGTAATTTCTATTAATTTTTCGAAAGTTCCCAATTAGTTCAATTTGTCCAACATTAGTATAAAAATGTTAAAAGCTTGACGATATAAAAATAAAAATCAATTTAAATCAATATCGTGCCAAGTTATTTTTGAGCATCCCAATTTATCATGGCGTCTTCTTTAAACATGAGTATGATTGGCTGAAACAGGTCACGCGCTTAACGAGCGTTACCCATGATGCTCTTCTGCGCGGGTTATTTTATTCGGCAATTTTGGCGGCAATAATCTGGCGCGGATTAACAAGGTGAACGGTAAACGTGAAACAATGTCGGTCGGTAGTTCTCCAAATTTCTCTACTGTTTTGTCGCCGAAAATGTGTCAATCCACGATCATGAACAGTATGACCTATCCAGGAAGCCCTCCACTAAAAGAAACGTCCATGTATCCATGGAATTGGGGCGAAGAAGCAAGTAAAGTCCAGCTGAGTCCATCTCCTGATGGTGGCAGAAGAGGAAGACCAAGGGCAGATGCATTAATTAGTTTAATTATGGAAGGATCTACATCACCCAGCTCGATTAAATGTCGTATTTGCAACAGGGTATTCCCCAGAGAAAAGTCGCTGCAGGCTCACATGAGAACACATACAGGTAAGTCAATCAAGCAGCCATTCATTACATGACTTTGACCTACCTGTCAACAAGCAGGTTGCAAAAGTCATTTGCAGTTTAAGAAATACCAAATTTCTAATCCATTCTTTTGCGAACAACGCTTGATAATTAATTGCCAAGATTATGGGATTTTACTTGGGGAATAAGCATGCTTGTCTGTTATCAGATGTGGGGCTTTAAATACCTTGTATCGCATATATCCCTATAGTGTTTACTTTAGTATTATGAAGTAAAATAAATATCTGCATTTTAATAATGTAAAACTACTTTCCAAATTGGGAAATAAGTAATTATATTGTCATTTATGATTTCCCTATTGCGTTTCTAAACTTGATTAAAAATTAAAAGTCTAAAGGAATTTGAAACTGTTTTCCAACCATTGTGCCAAGTTTTTAAACTAATATACAATATTTTTTGACAGGTGAAAGACCTTACACATGCGATTATCCAGGTTGTAACAAAGCTTTTGCTCAAAGTGGCCAATTAAAAACTCACCAGCGCCTTCACACTGGAGAGAAGCCATTTATCTGTTCGGTCAAAGGTAAGTCTGCTTTTTCGGTTTTGTAATATGGACGGTTTTATAATCCTAGAGATCATGTATTAATATTATCAATTGCACTTTTAGGTTGTGGAAATAGGTTTACTCATGCAAACAGACACTGTTCGGCTCATCCACACGAATGTTTGCAGCGTGTTTATGACAACAACTCACAAGTTGGCAAAAGGAATAACGAAAACAATGAGGAAGTCATGCAGTGGTTGGAAAAGTAAGATTTATTCGAGATAGTCTTGAAGGCAATACTTTCACACTAAAACCAACTGATTTAAAGTAGCTTTACATAGTTTTTGGTGCATCATAAATCAAATTGAAACTTTAATAATTTTAATTGACATGTCATTTAAAAATGTCACTAATGGCAATATTATACAAAAAGCTCGATCAAATTTAAAAAATTTGTAATTTTTTTTGGTTGCAACCTTGCCCCAAAGTACATTACCAGAATTAACGATTTGTTAATTTTGCAGATACAAAAGAGAGAAAGAAGAGCGCCGTCCTGAGAAATTGCGGGACCGGAAACTAAAGCGAGAGCTGGACCAGCAGGCTGAAATTGATGAATTGGAGAACAAAAAATTAAAAACATCACCAGGAAAACTTCTGCAATTAGACGAAGAACACCCTGATGAAATGATTGGGGCTTTGGCATTGATTCAGTTGGCTAGTTTGCCTGAAAGCCAACCATTAAATCTGTCAAATTTCAAATAGATGAATCAGAGAGAGACGATTACAACTTATTAACTTTAAAACTTTCTGAATTCAAACTACATTCAGGTGCCTATTTCAAATTTTAAAACTAATAAGAGTATTTATTTGAATAATTTTAAACGAATAACGAGCAACTGAATGTTCTATCCACACAATACGAGAAACTTTTACTTCGGTATGTTTTCTAGTTCCTTGGCCGGTAGATTCAATTTTGATTCGATGAATTAAGGTTATGCACCCGTGATTTTTAAGAATTTTGTGTTATATATAGAGAAAAAGTATGTATAGATATATATTATAAAAATTTTGGCAAGCGTGTAAATAGTTCTGTAAAAAGATGTTAACAGATTTCAAAAAATGAGCCTTTTTTTGTACATTTGTGATTCTTAATTTAATGGTAGATATGCTAAAAAAAAGTTGCATCGTTTTGAAAAGCGTTTGAAATGATATACTGATCAAAGGCAGCCCTACCTTGGATGCTTTTATTTTTGACCTAAAATGTTTTACATATATTTAAATAATGTGACAATAAAAACAGGGTAATGTTACTAAATGCCACCTTTCAACTAACTTCAACTATGTACGCACTCCTTACATGTTAAACAAAAGAGTTAATAGATAACCAACACTCATGTAGAAGCTAAACACAAATGCACAGCAGATATGGCATGCTTATGTTAAATGCACATTTATTTGCAAAATAAATAATGCATAAAAATAATGGTTGTTGTTGTTCTTTTTTAGAATATTACCTTAAGTGTGGGAAATTTTCGTTTCTTTCACATCTTGGTTTCATCTTCAAGGTTGTAATCACCTGTGTGATACATCTCACTTAAAAGTCGATAAATATAAGATGGGGCATTGCCACCTCTGTTGAAAAACAAAAACAAAATATAAATAATAGCTTTACAGATCAAACTGCATTTGAAATGGATTTCAATTAGAGAAAACATCTTACATATTGAAAATAAATAAGTTCACTAATTCCGGAGGGACGTAATCAAACATTGGATTATATATATGCGATTCCGAACATATCTCGCCTGCAAAATAAAAGAAATTGGTATGAATATTGATATACTGAGTTGTAATTTGAAGTGAGTAATGTTTACGAACAACTCTTCAAATTTCAATTAACTGAATTTCAAACACTATTTAATTTACCTTCTGTAAAACTAACTGCCTCATGAGGGGAAACAAATTTATTAAAACCAACTTGATCAATAGATCGTAAATATTGTGGTGATAATTTGTATGCAGCAGCACAAACAATCAGCTAGAAATAAAATGTTTAAAATCAATTTTTTTTAATAAGCACGTTTTAGGTTAGCACTTCATTTCCAAGACTTACTGGAACTGAATAAGTCTTTGCTGCAAGAGCTAATGCATAGCACCCATTCACAGCTTTCAATCTGCAATGAACATGTATTTTCGAAATTAAGCATTGAATATTGATCAGTTTTAGCTTTAAATTAGCTTAGTATTTTACCCAATAACTTACCCTCCATTAGCCAACACTGCGTGGGTACCAATGATTACTTTATTGACCCGTGACATCATTGCAAATATGGCAGAGTCAGTTATGACAGTTGTTTCAATGTTATTTTTAGCTAAATTTATAGCTAATTTTTGGCCCTAAAAAAAGATCAGCAATATTAAGTTTCACGAAGTGTTCCTTGAAATTAGAGATATATAATGTTTATAATTAATTGATATTTCATACATGGTAAAATGGTGCACACTCGGCAACAATAACTTGAAATTTCCTCTTCTTTGCTGCTGTCTATTTCAATTAAAGGAAACATAAAACGAATAATGAATTAACTTGACATTTTCTTCAATCTTCAAGCGACTTTCATATAACGGAAACTGACCTTAAGAAACATTTCTACAGTGTTTGAGTTCCCAATTGTCATCACTACTTCACTTGAATTGATGTGCTTTAGAGCTTCACAAGATATACTATGTGCACTAAACCATTTGATAAATTAGCATGTATAATGAAAAAAAAATGTCAAGAAATGATTTTTATTTACTACATCTGAGTCCATACCTTTGATCTAATTCTTCTAGAAGTTCTGTTATACTATCAATAACCATGTCCTATAAAATACAAATATTACTAGTCTACTAATACATGTGTACAATGTGCAAGTGCATCTACAACATCAACATACTTTTAATTTCGGCAAATACTTAACGAGGTCGTCCGATTCCTGCATGTCGCTAACAGTCACACCGTCTTCTTCATTCCGCAGCCTAGTTCAGATCGAAAATAAAAAATTAATATTGTAATTCGACATATGGAAACATGGCCGAATCCACTCAAGTCTCAGTTACTTGAATATAATGTGGCATGACTTTATATTTGAATAAAACATTGCAAATATAATATTGAGGTTTATCAGTAAAGTGTTTTGGCTCCAAAATAAGGAAATATTAAATGCATAAAAAAAGCGATTTGGTATTATGTACTCACTCTTCATAATCCTCTCTGATTATTTTTAAAACTGTAATAAACAAAATAGAATGATTAGCATCATAGACAATTTGATATCTTTTGATAATTTTGATAATTTTAGCAAAGCTGAATTGCGTTTCTGTGTGTCAAGCATTCTCTTATGGTAAAAGCAAATACAATTTGTTCAACAAATGTTTAAAACTGCTAAAAAATTATCAACAGGCATGTTCATATACATGAGCAGGGGTTCAAAAACCACTTGTTCGCTTTAGAGGGGAGGGGGGTAAATAAAAAGACCACCAATGACCACATGGGGGGGAGGTACATAAAAAGACCACCAATGACCACATGGGGGGGAGGTACATAAAAAGACCACCAATGACCACATAGGGGGGGGGGGGAGGTACATAAAAAGACCACCAATGACG
>JAQGBW010000212.1:0-53396 GCA_034698625.1 Julus scanicus | reverse complement strand
TTATTTGGATAATCATAAGTGGCTCTATCATTTTGGGACATACAAAAATTCCCAAAAATGTGAAAAATGTGCATAAAATTTGTTTTCGTCTATTTTTCATCGCATAAATCACGTACACTATGTAAAACAAGCTAAATAAGCAGGAATTAAAGTAAATTGTTCATTGAACTAATTAGTGATTTAACTATTCTAGAAAGTATGACTGGCTCTATCTTTCTGGGACAGACCTTATATACATCTATACCTCGCTATACCGGTGCACTTTATACGGCATTTCACAATAATGGCCTTTTATAATTATGGCACTTTTTCGATTTACGGCCCACAATGTTTCGTTATACAGCCAAAAAAAATGCTGTTTGTTAGCATTTTTGTAACAAAATAATTGATTCATTGTATGGCTATTCGCTTTGCGGCCAACTTTTCCAGAACGTATCTTGGTGTAGTATAAGAGAAGTCACTTCTGGCTCACTTTTTACTTTTTATTAAACACAAAATATAAAACCAGGATATATGCTTAAGTTTGCAGATAATAATAAACTTAAATTATGTCAAAGACAGGTTTTTGAACTAGGATGTTTTGTGTAAGCATCTAGTTAATATTCAACTCATATTATGACGTAAATAAAACTAAACCAGAACATATTTGCATGAAATCCAGGTAACATTAAACTAAAAAATTGTGTTTTTGGAGGGGGGCAGTCCATTTTTAAAAGTGTATATAAACGCACAAACTTTACACTAAATTCATTAGCTGCAAGGATGGCTTCCTTAGAACTCCAAACAATATAGAAAACTTGTAACGTTTTCAGATTTTTGGAAGTACCAAGTGTGGAGCTAAGAGCTCACACAGGTTGTAGGAAAATTATAAAAACAATTTTAGATAACTTTGAAAAATGTAAGCCTTTAACAACACCTTGAAACATGAAAAGGTTTCTTAACACTTTAGCTTACGATTTAAAGTGTGACTATTTTTTAGAAGTTTCCGTACACATGGACATGAGGTAAGTTTTTATTTTATTTTTTGTTTTTTAGTTTTTTTTAAACTTTTTTATTCTTGTTTTAGTTTTTTTTAAATTTAAACTTTTTGTTAGTTTTTATTTATCATATTTGTTTAGTTTTTTTATTTTTTTTAATTTATTTTTTTACCTTAACTTTTTCATTTTTGTTTTAGTTTTTTTAAATTTTTTTTTAAAACTTTTTTAGTTTTTTTTCTTTAACTTTTTTTATTCTTGTTTTAGTTTTTTTTTTAATTTAACTTATTTATTTTTATTTATTTTTTATTTTTTATGATTGTTTTATTTTAATATAGAAGGAAAAGAAAATCATCCTCCATTGATGATGAGGATGAACCACCAGAAAAAAAGCCAAAACAATGGTAAGCAATTAAAAAATTTTTTATTTTTTTTTACAAATAAATGTTTATTTTTTTATTTTTTTACATTTTTTTTTCAGATGGTTTTTTGTTTTTTATTATATTTTGTATTATTTTTATATTTTATTATAATTTTTAATTTTTGGACATGTGCTTTTTTATTTTACTTTTTTTGTGTAATTATTTTTCTCTATAAATAAAAAAATTCTAATGTTTGAATGTGTGTTTTGTGAGATACCCAGGTATTTCAGGATGGTAAAACCCAAATCAGAAAATATTGGTTATTTTAGAATTTATGGATTTTTAGAAAAGTTAAGGAAAAAGTAAAATTTTACCGTTAGGCTTAAGTTTTTGCTAAATTCAGCAGGAGGTCAGTTTATGGCATTCCTTTTGTAGGGAACACCATAGAATAGTCCCATTGGTGGATTAATCCAGCACTTCTCTGCCCACCAATTTGGCCAGCAAATAAAAAGTCACCTTGTGTAAACATGATTGGGCAGAGTAGTTTTATGGATAAGGGCAGGGTCTTACAGTTTCCCTTAAATACTGTGGATCCTGACTCTTGCAGGCAGTTCTGCAGTTTTCAGTTCAGTACAGACATTGGGAGTTGGACTCTGGAGAATATCTCCAGGTCTCTCCAAAAGTTTATGTGGGGAGTCTGCCCATGCAGACTTCCTTAAACACAAACCTTGGTAACTCAACCATCCTTTCTACTGGCTTTGCCAGCTATAAGGTGGTTGGGGACCATGAGTTTGCAATGGTTCAGAGCAACACTTAGTTGATTCTAACTGTCCTTTCTGCTGGCTCTACCAGCTATAAGGCAGTTGAGAGGCCTGAGTGTTTAGAAACAGAGGCTTAAGACCAGCCTCTGATAGGGTTAAGTTAGTCCTAAGACAGGCATAAGAGGCCTTAGACAGGCCAAAGTTAAGGTTAAGTGAGGCATTAGAAAGGCTTAGGAAAAGCCGAAGCGAGGTCTAAGACAGACCTAAGAGAGGCTTAAGAGAAGCCTAAGAGAGGCTTAAGAGAAGCCTAAGAGGTCTAAGACAGACCTAACATAGGTTCAGGTTAGACCCAACAGGGGTTTAAGTTGGACCTAACCAGGTTTAAGATAAGACCTAAGAGAGCCTTAGGTAGGCAAGAGGGACTGTAGAGTTCTGTCCAAAGAAAGCAGGTAGAGGTCTAAGACAGACCTAACAGAGGTTCAGGTTAGACCCAACAGGGGTTTAAGTTGGACCTAACCAGGTTTAAGATAAGACCTAAGATAATGTGAGCCAGAAATGGTTTCTCTTATACTACTTCTGGGCCGTAAAAATAAGGTATTGGTGTATATTGATTCGTTATATATCATTTTGCTTTCCAGACAACTTTTGCTGGACATATCTAGACCGTAAAGTGAGGTATGGGTGTATTCCCTTATTATCATGATAACACATTTATGGAAATCCGTACATTTCTCATAACGATCCCGTTAATTCTGCAAGCAGCGGTTATCCATAACCTTTACTGACTTTTGTTAAGTGCTCTCTCGAGTACGCACATTTTGTAACAGCACACTTTACAAAAATACTTATAAGTTAACGGAAAAATGCCGGTAGCAAAATTAACGGGATCTTTCGACGAAAGCACCAATTTACAGAATCCTTTTGGGATGAATTTAAAGGAAATTTCTTGTTTTAAAGCTAAAAAAATATCGAAGCTGAAATTCATCATTGTACAACATGTCTTTGAATTGGATTGATTTCTCAACACTTCCCAAGTAACACACAACATTGGCCTAACCGTTGGGTTTTAGTTGGCAGTGTTGGCCCAACGTTGGAGAATAATGGAGTTGCCAATCAGGTTTTATGTTGGCATTTTAGTGTTGGGCAAAAGTTGTCATAAAGTTTTCCAAACATTGGCCCAATTAGTCATTTAACCATTGGCCAAGCGAGACATTTCTACATTGGCCCAGCAAGAAATTTCTACATTGGCCCAGCGAGAAATTTATACATTGGTCCAAAGCATTTACATTGGCAAAGTAATGTTTTCCCAACATCGGCCCAACAAGTTTTGGTTACTGGGATTAATACCGAAAGTTCCATCATTTTGGATAAATTTATCGCGTATATCCAGTTTATTGCATATTTTCTTCAAATTTTATTTGATTACTCCTGTAAAATTGATGGACTTTATTAACTGTGAAGTGAACTGGGTCACAAGTACATTTCCTCCATGTTTGTTCCTTGTAAAAACGCATATCTAAAATGACATTGACTGCATATTATGTGAGGCTGTTATATTATCGGTATACATTCAAAACATAAAAGAACACGAGATTAAAAAACAAGAAAGAAAAAAACGAAACCAGTATGAATTTTTGTGGGTACCATGCAGTACGCAACAGAGCGTTGCGTTTGGCGCCCTTCGGCATTAGTTTCTTTGGCAAGTAAAGTACAGGGACTAAAACATGATATCCCCCGAGCACCAAAAGTTCTGGTCCCTATAGCGGAGGGTGCCTTTTCACAGCTTTAAACCCGTATTCGTCGTCATTGGCCCCAACCCCATTACTCTTCTGCCACTCCCTCTCCAGAGACTGTGAAAGGTGGCGCCTGTCACTCTGTTCCGTGAACAGAGAGTACAAGTTACCCCTTCTTTTCCCGGCATTCGGGTTTCTGGATTGGCTTTTCGGGGATGGGTGCATGTTCTGCGTAGTTGGCCTTCGATGCCCCAAGGAGGCAAAGGTTGCCGGAAGCTGCTGCTGGACGCCTCCAAAGATTTCGTTGGGCCTTGCTGGAAGCGGTGGAGGAATATCCTTCCTCGTGAATCTCCTTCCGGTGCTTCCGAGTAACCTGGCGTTCTCCCGGAGGACGTGTTCGCCACCGGCAGCCACCAGGTCATATGTGATCTCCTCGTACACGTGATAGTCTGCTCCACTCAGCCGTTTGCTGTCGTACACAACGGGGGATCCCCGGAGTGCGCCTAAGGCCCGCTCCTCCGGCCCCATTCTGGTAGCGCCTTCTAGCGCCGCTTTGGAGTCTGCGCTACCATTTTGTTGCTGATGCTGGATGTCCTCGATGATTTTCAGCATGCATTTGGCCACTTCGGAGAACTTGGCTTTGTTTGCAGGGAGTTCTGGATCGGTCGTGGGGCTGTCTTCCAAACTGTCTTTGCGTTCTGACAAAACCTGACCCTGAGATAGCGCAGTGGAAATGTCTTCTGTTGGGAAAGCTGCATCTGCGTTAGCTGCCACTGACTTTCCCTTGTCTGGAACCAGGCTTTCGTGATGATGCGAAATTGAGCTTGCCTGTGATCCAGGACAGTATGGCGGGGAAGTGGATAAGGTTGACTGGGCGTGGCTAAACTGCGAGGACGATTTTGGGGAACCATATTCTGGGTCTTGGTTCTTGAATGTGGAATCTGAAAGACGAAATAAAAAGTCATGAGAATCAAAGTCAGTAATAAGAGAAAATAATAAGTATATATTATGAAGAACAGAACGTGTCAAGTCAGTGACCCTTCAAGAATGACCACCTCTTGAGGACGTCATTGTTGAATGGTCCCTCACAATGTCTGATGGATAGTAAAGAGAAGAATTAAAAAATTGTACCGATTCCAAGATTCAATTATATACCGTGACAATTAAAAAGCAATAAGATTTATAGAAGCGTAATGAAGTGAAAAGTTAGTATCCTCTTACGTGCTAGATCAAAATCTAGAAAAAATAATGTCGGAATGTAAAATAACTTAAAAATAATCTCGGCAGGCAAAATCTCGAGTGAAAAAAATCTCGAAAAGGAAAATCTCACTTAGATTAGGTTAGGTTATTACATAATTGAATGGTACTCTCTCTCTGTGACAAAGTTGCTGTTTGTTTCTATGGACTCATTTGGTCGGTGTCTATGGGAGTTTTGGATAACCTTTTTTGATTTTTCGCTATTTTGGTTTTCGAAATTTATCTTTTTCGAGATTTTGATTTTTGATGTTTTTTGATTCGAGATTTTTTTCAGAGATTTTTTTTTCGAGATTTTGACCCAGTTCCATCATCTTAAATTAGTATTGCTTTCATTCATGGTTATAATACACGATGTCTTTCCCAATTTTTACAATTTCGCTTTATCATTTCCTGAAAAATTACTGGCTACAGCCCTGCGTGTGTATATGATAAACGGCTTATGTCGGAAGTATAATTAACTCAGCCATTGCGGTTGCTTAATTTCACGCCATTAATCCAAAAATATTTTAGTGACTTTTAGTGACTGATAGAAATAACCATGCATATGATAGATGGAACGTCCTGTTTGCAATTGACAGGGACAATTACATGTTGGTGTGTGTGTTATTTCGTACATTAGGTCATAAAACTAAATCTATCCAGTGGCTTAGCGAGGGGGTCAGCTCCACGCTAGGGGGCACCAAAGGCAGTGACGTGAACTTGTCTTATCACCCCATCCCGCGACTATATACAGTTGCGGTAGCGAGGATATTTGGCGCCCAGGGCGAAACACCCAAAATGTCGGCCCCCATCCATCCTTTACTACCCAAATTTGCGCCTTCTCCTCCCCCCCTCCACCCGCATTCCTCCTCCACTACTTAAATTTGCGCCATTCCCCAACCTATCCTCCACTAAGCAAACTTGCACCCCCATCCATCCTCCACTGCAGAAATTTCGCCCCATCCATCCTCCATTATCCAAATTTAAGGTCCCCCTGATCCATCCTCCACTACCCAAATTTAGGCTCCCCGATCCATCCTACCAAAATTTGGCCCCATCATTTATCCTTCACTACCCATTTTTACGCCTTCCCCCCCCCCCCCCCAATAAATCCTCCATTGCCCTAATTTGCGTCACCCCGACCAATCCTCCACTACCAAAATTTGCTTCCCCCCCATGCATCCTTCACTACCCAAATTTGCGCCCCCCAATTTATCCTCCATTCCCCTAATTTGCGCCACCCCCATCCATCTTCCAATGCCCAAATTTGCACAACCCCATCTATCCTCCTCTACCCAAATTTAGGCCCCCTCTCAATCCATCCTCCATTTCCCTAATTTGCGTCACCCCGATTCATCCTCCACTACCAAAATGTGGCACCCCATTTATCCTTCACTGCCCAAATTTACGCCCCTCCCCCCCAATCCATTCACCATTGCCCAATTTTGTGTCACCCCGACCCATTCTCCACTACCAAAATTTGTTTCCCCCATTTATCCTTCACTCCCCAAATTTTCGTTCCCCCTTCAATCCATCCTCCATTGCCCTAATTGGCGCCACCCTCATCCATCCTCCAATGCCCAAATTAGCACAACCCCTGCACCCATCCTCCACTACCAAAATTTGTGTCTCCCCAATCTATCCTCCACTACCCAAATTTTCGCACCCACCCCCCATTCTCCACTACTCAAAATTGTGCCCCATTTATCCTCCACTACCCAAATGTGCGCATCCATCCTCCACTACCCGAATTAGTGCCCCTTCCCCCTATCCTCCTCTTTAGAAATCGCGCCGTCCCCCCCTCCACTTCCACCCCATCCTTCACTACCCAAATTTGCGCCCGCCCCCAATCCCCCCAACCATCCTCCACTGGCATCTAGAAAACACTTGTTTATATTGTGCTACTTAAAATAAGTGTACTTATCAAGTTTCAACTATAATCACTTTAATATCTAATCTTACTTTACTACTTTGGGAGCCCCTTTGGCGCCCAGGACAGATGTCCCACCTGTCCCACCCTCGCTACGCCACTGACAATATGTCATACAGTCAAACCTGTCTATCTCGAACCTGTTTATCTCGAAACCTTGTATATCTCGAAATTTCTGGAATTCCCTACCTTTACAATTTAATTTCAGTGTATTTTCCATGTATATCTCGAAATATGTTCTTCCAAAACCTTTATTTCTCGAATTTCAAACAAGCCTCAATTTCAAAAATCGGTGTTCCTTCAATAGATAGCACACATAAAAAATTTTGTTTGACCAACTATATACTACATATGTACTTCCAAAGTTAAAGGTATGCTAAAAAATTTGCCACTGTGATTACGCATTCCTTGAAATTAATAAAAAATGTCATTCGTAAAGGTAGTTTCTTTTAATATGCACTAAAAACTCAAAATGTGCAAAACAGCACGCCAAAATGTGTAAAATTACCTATTTTTATATGCAATATAACACATTAAAATGTCACATAAACATAGGTAATTTTACACATTTATGTGTGCGCAACTTTTTTACACATTTTTATGTGCTTTTTTGCACATTTTAAGTTTTTAGTGTGTATACATAATCAATAATGGAAAAAATTCTATACAATAGACATTTCAACCTGTTTATCTCGAAATTTTAATCCTTCTCATGGAATTCGAGATAGGCAGGTTCGACTGAATGTCCAATTTCCTGGCTTACACCAGAAGGTATAATAAATTTGAGTTCAGCTTACCTTTCAACTTTTTCACTTTGGCCAGACTGGTGCGCCTGTACTTGTTCTCGATCATGGTTCCATAGCTGCATGGGAACTCCTGTACACTTTCCAGGTCATAGTACTCCGCTTTGCCGTAGAGAAGGGTGTCAATTTCCTCCTCTAGAGTTGGAATGACCGCACCCCCGGGGTCACTGTTCTCGGACTCGCTGATCCTCCTGGCATCCCTGATGGGAGACTTCCTTATCGGGCTTTCCGATGGCCTGGGACTCCGGCGGCTGCCGGGCGATGGTTCCCTGCCACCGTAAGTAGCCTGTCCGATTCCATAGTCACCCGACCTGCATGTAGCCTCGGGTTTGCGACGTCCACTCCGCAACTGGCTGAACTGCGGCGAGGATGAGGGCGAGGGTGTCATCTTGTGCTGCTCGGGGGATCCACGGCTAGTGCGGGAGCTTGACCGGGACCTCATCGGGCTACTCTGTCGACTTCCCTGTTGGCAGCCACCGTACTCAGACTCCTCAGGACTGACCCTAGCTGGGGACACTGCTCCTCCACATCGTTTGATGGCACTAAGCAGCGACTGCCGCAAGTACATCAGATGATCCAAGTTGACGTCGTAGTAGCCGTATTCGGGTCGGCCGGGCGGCGTCCCGTTTCCAGTGGACAGCGCAGCTCCGGCGCCGGCTGTAGGAGCGGCTGACCTCGCCGGTTGGTGACTCTGCCTGCCGATGACCCTCGTACCCATGGGGATCCGCGGCTTGCACGCCTCGCGGCCTGCCCGGGATGTCAGGGCGTAGCGCTTGCTACCGTTGCACAGTGCGTCTTGGGCGTAGTAGCACGGGTCGAGCAGCTCTGGTGTGGGGCAGGAACTCTTGTAGCCGCTGTCCACTGAGTTGGAGCCGGCGTAACCCACGGAATCCCGGTCTCCATCGCTGCTCTGCTGCGCCTTGTCTTCCGCCGACGACGAGGGTTCGCTCTTAGCCGTCTTGCCGCCGCCGCCGCTGTCCCGGTCCACCGAAAGCCCGCTACTGTTGTTGCTGCTGTTCAGGGGGGTGACAGCCTTGGAGGAGGCTTGTGCGGCGTCGCCGTAGTCGTCTGACTCGCACAGGTCCTCGATGGTGCTGATGGTCTCCAGCAACGGGTTGTCCAGCAGCTCTGGGGCGCTGGAGCGACGGAAGGATAACAAGCCGGCGTCGCTAGACTGCAGGGCATCACCGGCGCCTACTGTCGCTCCTTCTCCCTGGTGTACTGATGGTGAGGAGCGTGTCAGCTCCTCCACCAACCGGTGCGGATGAAGGTGTCCAACCACCACACCGGCACTTTTGGACGTCGGAGTGGCCGGCAGCCGCCTCCGCACTCGATGGCGGTGCCGTCGCAGGCTCCGCGGTTGGCCGTACTGGCCACCTGTAGGCAGGTTTGACCGGGAGTACTGGTGGCCGTAGTGTTGTCGGGGTCGCCTCTCTGTTTCCACAACTTCGTCACTGTCGACTTCGGTGGTGCTGTCTTCGAACACTGTCTGTCGACCCAGAGGTGGACCTCGCTTGATCACCTGTAGTTCTTCTTCGTCGTCGTCGTCATCGTCTTCCTCGTCCTCTTCGTCGCTCTCGTCGCCCACGTCCCTTGGATCTGCGACGATGGTCGACCAGACGTCGTAGTCGGCTTCGGCGAGCATGCGTTCGTAGCTCTCCAGGAGGCGAGCTCCCTCCGGAGTCGCCAGGGCTTCGGCGAGCAATGACGGCGTCGGACCTCCCTCGGAAAACCTCCGACCCTCGCCGAACTGCCGCATCAGGGTCACTGGGATCGTCGTGGATGGCAAACCGCCGTGCGAGGTCGAGTACGCGTCGTTGCCGATGTTTTGCCGCTCAAGAATGTCTTCGAAAACGGCGTACATCTGCCACATTTGACGGGTAAAGTCATCCCCTTGAAGACTGAGTTCCGCCTGAAAGAACAAAAGTACTCTTTGAGAATGCGTTGAAATAAAGAACACACTCAAGTGGTCACAACCCAGCAGAAAATCTCCCCACGTATAATGGGGACAAATTCATGAGAATATCCCTGCACTTGTTAATCAGAGAGTATACTGGTCAATTTTGAAGTCATCATGAATTTACATTTTTTCAGAATTCCAAAAACTGGCCCAAAGTATCCACATTTTACAATATGCTACTGTAGTTTTAAATGTTGACGTCATTACAATAGGAAACACATTTAACACAAGCAAAATCAGATGTGTTACATGGTTTTTGTACGGTTGTTGTAGGTCTCTGGAGAACAAATACATCACAAGTTGACACGTTCAATGTATGCAGGTGCGCCAGTTTATCCAGGACCAAAAAGAGTTCTGAGTGTTGAGGGTTATAAAATTGGTCAATTTGTCAAGGTCAATATGCTCTAATGTTATTTCTATTCTTTCTGGAGCCTAACAAAAGTCTTCAAATTAGAACAAAAATGCTCATTGTACTAAGGTGTTCAATGTAGCAGTTGTCACTGTAACAGGAAACATCACTTTGCAACATTACAACCTGCTAAGTTATTGGAAAACGCATTGGTTTTCAATAAAAAAAATTTTAAAAAAATCTGGCTACAAAAAAAGACTACTTTGTCTTATTTTACACCCACCATATGTTTAGTTCTAAAAAATACATTGATATAAATATGTAAATATGCATTTATTAATAAAGCCAATTAATGTTATTTACAACTTTGCAACATTAAAACCTGCTGAGTTCTTGAAAAACGCATTGATTTTCAATCAAAATTTATAAAAAAGTTTGGCCACAAAAAAGACTACTTTACAATATTTAACCTGTTTAGTTCTTGAAAACCGCATTGATTTTCAATTACATTAAAAAAAATACTTTGTAATATTAGTAAACCATGTATAGTTTTTAAAAACCTTATTAAATTTCAACCAAAAAATGTTAAATTAAAGTTTGGCCACAAAACAGACTTTATAATATTACACCCTGTTTAGTTCTTGAAAACCACATTGATTTTCAATTACTTTTTTTTTATAAATAAAGTTTGATCACAAACGAGACTTCTTTGCCATATTAGTAAACCTTGTTTAGTTCTTGAAAACTGCATTGATTTTTAATTAAACTTTTTACTTATAAAATATGATCACATGTGGAATTCTCTATCAAAGGGTGATCCCAAGCTTGTGTAAATTCTCTTCTGCAATAAACTTCCATCGACCCAATAATGAACTATTATATGCTACCACTTGCACTTGTGTTTGTACGAGGGGCGGTCAAAAAGTATTGCATATTCGTTTATTATTCAAAAGCCAGATGTCGTACAAAAAAACTGAAATAGCCGTTTAAATGTGCAGGAAATTTTCTATTTTTCAATGTAGGACCCGAGTTTCTTTACACATTTATCCCAACGTTTGATGAGGTTGTTTACACCCCTCTCGTAAAATGCGTTATGTTGGCTATGCAGATATTGTCGCTTCTCTTCTTATCCAGGTACAGTTTCGCAAAGTTTAAACACCACCTCAGTACTATAGTTTTTGAAACACATTTGTAACCATAAACTCCTAACATTTCACTATAAATTTCACTCAGTTTCATGCCTTTTAACACTGAAAAACGAATAACACTTCGTTGTTCCTCTCGTGTGAACGCTTCCAAGTGCCCTGGTAAAAATAACAATAGATTTCTATTGTTTTCTATTGATCAGTCAATGCAGCCAAACCATAGAAGTAAATAGAAGCCAATAGAAGTCAATACAGGAACCATAGAAAACAATTAAAACCAATAAAGTGTCCAAATAACAATAGAAATCTCTATTGGTTTCTATTGGGTTTTTTTTCACCAGGGTGAGGCGCCATTTTGTTTTTGATAGTTTGTTCGAAATTCTTCATAAATTGAGGTGCCATGTAGTAACCTAAAACCAAATTTGCTGCTCTTTAAAATGGCTATTTCAGTTTTTTTTGTACGACATCTGGTTTTCGAATAATTATCGAATATGGCATACCAATGCTGACTGTATGGCAATAAATCTGAATTGAATTTAATTCAAAACTTAGAGGCAATTTCACTTTTATTATAACACCTTTCATAAATTCTCACCTGAAGAAATAGCACGTGTTAGTGGCATGTCATCAACCTGATTCTTGCACCATACATATTCATTAATTATCTATTAGATAGTGATTTCCAAAATTGCCAATCTTATGCATATGCTTTAATGAGCAGGAAAATATATGAAAAGAAGGGATGATAAAGGTCCAAAGTGGCAGCACCTTCCACCTAAAGTGCCCATGGTGTATCACGAGCCAACAATACGTTTCACTCCAGTCGGCATAGTCAAAGACCAATGGTGGCGCCATCCCCTATACAACCCCATTGAATGCACTTGACCACCAATGACCCAGCACTGCCTATTTATAGAAAAGCAAACACATGAACAGTGAAGAGAAGACTATTGTTGAACACATTTGTTTGATTGTTTTTGTTTTACGATGCTTTATATACGACCTATTAGATTGCTAATTTTCATTTTTGTCATCCTTTTGTAAACATGTTAGTGGTGACGTCAAATGTGCTAATTTTAAAAACACATTAGGGGCCTTTCAAAAAGGACGTCTAGGAAGGTAGGGAGGAAGCCATTATGGACGTCCACTAATGATGGTATTTTTTATTTTTTGCATTTTCTGTTAAAAAAACAACAGAAACTAATAGAGATTTCTATTGTTATTTGGACACTTTATTGATTTTAATTGTTTTCTATGGTTCATGTATTGACTTCTATTGGCTTCTATTGACTTCTATGGTTTAGCTGTATTGACTAAACAATAAAAAACAACGGAAACCAATAGAAATTTTCTATTGATACCAATAGAAAACAACGTTCCAAATAACAATAGAAAACAACTCTATTGGTTTTTTCACCAGGGTTTAATTGAGTTTAAAAGGTCAGTGAAAAAGGGGGAGAGACACCAGAAGAAATGTGGGTACTATGAAGTTATCGGGTCTCAAATTCCGAAATGTCTATCCAGTCCTAAATGTACTTTAATTTTTAAAAATTCTGGAAGTATGCCTACATACAAATTTTATGATGAAAATTTACTTCGCATGCAGTTAGGACATTTCTGGTAATCAGAAAACTCTGGAAAAATGTCGTGGAATTGGCAGCGAGACTGGTGCCTGCAAATTTATAGGATGGGCCCTGGTATGTTATTTAGAATTTTTTGGACACCCTACTTTTCAAAAAAAAAAAAAAAAATTAAGGACATTTATGAGGGGGAAAGGGGGGAGGGCCGGGAGTCTGGACTAATATGGACACCGTGTGGGCAAGAAGGATTAAATTTTTGAAGGAATTTCATGGACGTCCTTTTTGAATGGGCCCTTAGAGGCCATTCCCTCTGTCCACACGGTGTCCTTCCTCCATAGACGTCCTTAATTTTTTTGAAAAGTAATGTGTCCAGCAAATGTGTTGGAACATACAAAGGCCTATTCTATAAATTTCCAAGCTCCTGTTTTACTACCAATTTCACGATATTTTTATCCAGATTTTTCTGATTAACAGAAATAGCCTGACCTCGAAGGGAAATTCCAGGATACAACTGGTGTTTTAACAAACATTTCGGCATAATTCCAAACTTTCCCAAGGTTTTAAAGATTCAAGTACACTTGAGACTGTGGACACATTTCTACTGGTGTCCCTCCCCCTCTTTCACTAACTTTTAAAACTCAATTAAACAGAAAAACCAAAAACCTTCCTTTTTATGGAAGGGCTTTCAACTCTCACCCTTTGTGGAGTTTGGGTAAAAAGTTTAAAATTCGTGTTTTCAGCAGGTTAAACATTGTAAATAATATGCACACTGTTTACAACGTGTAGTCTTTCAATAATTTGTTGAACATGTACATATTCGAAACTCGATATCAATATTTGATTAAAAGGAGGCACGTGTTCATTTCACTTTTTCATAAACATGGATGATGATTAGGCAGATTATTCAGGATCAGCAGGCGGTTTTTTTGGAATCCGAAAAAAGCATTCTATTATTATGACCCGAAATTGACCAGGTCAATTAGAATGTGACTTCTTTCCAAATATGACATCATGTTTACTCTCTGATTAACAGGTGCTGCCTTTGTAGAGGGTAGTGAACACCAAATATTTCCTCAGTTTCAAAATTCTGTTTTTATGTGGACACTATATTTGAACAAACTTGTTTATCGAAACATGTTCATGAAACCACGTTTCGACAAATATGTTTGCAGAAACCCTGTTTCTTGTTTCTCTTGTCTGCATGTACTAGGCATTAAAGGAACTTTATAAAACCTTATTTGTGACGTACTTATTGGTTTTACAAATCGCCATTTTTATTTAGAATGTAGGCCCTACTGATTTGTATTTTGTGCACTATTGGGTATTTTACCCTCTAGCATATGACTTTTAAATTCTGACAATTGAATTGCCATTTTCACATTGTTAGTCCAGTGTTTTCAGACCAATGCCCACTTTCTCAACTCCTTGAGGGGTTTGGAAAATAATAACCTCTAAACAAACATCTTTTAAAACCATATCAACGACTTCTATATCACAATTCTGTGATAATTTGTTCATCGAAAATGGTCACCAACAGGATTTGTTGAATTCCAGGAACCTTACGTGGGTTTGTTTGTTGAGTTTCACCGTCGGTTTAAATGGTTTGATGGCGTTCTTGACCTTGCCCAAATTGCCAAAACCTCGTTTCCTCCCCTCCAGTTTCTTTTCACATTGGACACTGAAAAACTCGAGAATTGTTAACTCAGATTTAAGACGTCAGAGGACAAACAAGTCCAACTATAATTTCATTCGAAACGGCACCGCCATGACCGAGGGTTTTCATATGATTACCCACATCCACAACCGGCTCTGTTTGGATTTTAAGAAATTTCAGAGAAGGTTAAACTCTCTGTACCGGGATATGTATTTTGTAGTCTTGGGGGCATGGCGTCGAGTCCCCTAACCAAACATATGCTGTAATTAACATCCGCATTTTACGACAAAACAACTGCCTTCCAAACCTTCCATTTGCAACATTTTAGAGCCTAATAGAAATCCTAATGCAGTTAGAAGTGTATTTGTGATATAAATGGTACTATGTGTGAAGCTTAATGAAAATTTAAGTTTTTCAAGGAAGCACACATTTCTGATAAAAAAATAGCTGATCTTTGCTAACAATGGAATTCTCAACAATTTAATTACAGCTAAAATATCATTCTGTAAATTGTATGATCATCAGCAGAAAAGGCACCATATAAACTCTACATAAAAATGGTACTTTGTAAAACAAAACAAAAAGGGTTTAGACTTGTCACAAATTCTACATTTTTATTAAGCTCTTTAATTAAGAAAATGTGTTTTGTGACACTTTATTCCTATAGTACACACACGATGAAACACGAAACTGAAATAAAGTTTCTGCAAACCATGTTGTTGAAACGTGGTTTCGTGAACATATTTCCATAAACAGGTTTGTCCAAATGTAAATGTCCACACAGGAAATGTTTGCTAGTCAAGGTTTACGCCACACATTGCAGACGACGCTTATACTATAAGATAAGCACAGGTAATAATATTCGCCTAGTAGCCCGTGGAGTATAAAGGCCTTGGTAGGAGCGCCTTAACCATGAAACAATGTTTCATCGATTTCCTTTGATCTTAACCACCTCTTGAGCGATCACCAAAATGTTTAATGGAAACACGTTTTTATGGCCAAAAGTTTCATGAAACTTGATTGCAGAAATCTGGTGAGCATCCACATATCACAAACATATTTGCGAAACCCTGTTTCAGTTTTGTGTTTCATCTAGTGTGTACTAGGCATAAGATGACATTTGCGTGAAAACAGTTGTCGAAAACTTGGAAAATTAGTCAGGACCAGGGACAGCCGAGTGGACGTCCATAATAACTACCATCTTCCCCCTCCCCCTTGTCCACATGCCAGCAGACCTCCTCCTACCCCCTCTTGAGGACGTCTTTTTTGAATAGCCTCTAGAGAATTATATTTTTATGAAATCATTATCTCTTTAAATTGACAACATATATTTCTTGCAATGAATGCATGAGGTTGCACGTTTTAGTGACTGTGGATAATGTAAATGTGACAGATACTGCATTTATTCCTGCTGATATTTTATTATATTATATATTTCTCTGAAACTCCCAGCATTCCGGAAGTGTAAACCCCTCTATTTAAGTAAGGTTATATGCAGAATTGCCAAATTTTAACCAAGTGACTCATCACGAGTCACGTTGGTTATACAATCTTGAATCTTTTTAGATCTAACTGTGGTAAGAATCGTGATGATGCAAAAATAAAAAGTTCATAAATCTAATTATACAGTGCCCTCACCGTTTTCTGCCTTTCCTTAGACGAGTATGCAAATTTCACTTGTCTCGCATTTTAACGGAATTTGCAATACCTATGAAATCTCCAGGGGTTCAACACTAAAAAGCATTTCCTCTGACATCCCGCAATGCATGTTTCGAATGTTTTCGTGACAAATATGTTTTGGACTGGATATTAATCTTAGTGGTCAAATTATAAGAGCTGTCTGTAACTTCGGTGACATTCCAAGAATGCAATAAACCTTATTATGCAAGTGTACAGGTTTGTGTACACAAGTGAACGTATGGTTTAAACATCCTCTCTGGTGAAAAAAACAATAGAAACCAGAAGAGATTTCTATTGGTTTCTATTGTTATTTGGACACTATTGATTTTAATTTTTTTCTATTGCTATTTGGACAGTATTGATTTTAATTTTTTTCTATGGTTCATGTATTGACTTCTATTGGCGTCTATTGACTTCTATGGTTCATGTATTGACTTCTATTGGCGTCTATTGACTTCTATGGTTCAGCTGCATTGACTATTAATCTTAGTGGTCAAATTATAAGAGCTGTCTGTAACTTCGGTGACATTCCAAGAATGCAATAAACCCCATTATGCAAGTGTACAGGTTTGTGTACACAAGTGAACGTATGGTTTAAACATCCTCTCCCTGGTGAAAAAAACAATGTATTGACTGAACAATAGAAAACAATAGAAAACCACAGAAAACAATTGAAACTAATAAAACCAATAGCAGTTTTCCATTGATACCAATAGAAAACAATATTCCAAATAACAATTGAAATCTCTATTGTTTTTTCACCAGGGCTATGTCCAAATTAAGCTATATTTCTCATGTGTGCCCCGGTGAAAAAAAAACAATAGAAAAAAATAGAATTGAAATTTTCTATTGATACCAATAGAAAACAACGTTCCAAATAACAATAGAAAACAATAGAAATCTCTATTGTTTTTTTACCAGGGTGTGCATATTCCATGTATTGCAAGTCAATATACTGTATTTTAGTCAGACTCATACTTTTTGCAATTTAATGTGTTAGAGACCTAACTAGATCACTGCATATACCCAATACTGTTTTCAAACATAGTATATATGGAATCATAAATATTGCCATATATGGCCCTTTTGGGGAAAATATAAATGTATGTCGAGTTCTTTCCAAATCTAGGAGAGGATGCATATGTATGATGCATCAGTATGGAGTTCAAGAGAAATTTACAGTACAAGTGCTGTTTGTTTCATGGCATAAAACTGGTGATTTTCCACATCAAAAGTTCGCGTTTATCATCAAAGTAATGGTGAGTTTACACTCGGGGTTTGCGGTTTTCACATGCTGTGAAAAGCGTGACGAAAATGGCTAATTTGACGTAAAAAGACTTATTTATTCATCTGTAGTTTTCTGAACTGGGGAATTGTGCATCAGACCATGCTCAACGTATTCACACTTGGTTAATATAGGGGATCATTGAGACAGTGATATTATTAAATGGTAAGAGTGTGAAGATTGTCCTTAATCTCCATGTGGGGTAAAATGAGACAACTGCATGACTTGGGGGCAAGGTGGGATTAATTTCATTTCATCGCATTTCAGTTGCAACTAATTACATTTTTCAGTCTAACAATGATAAATACAAGATATTATTATACTTTTGCATAATGTTGTCTAATTCATGAAGTGCTATCCAAGGCGTGGGGTAAAATGAGACATCCCACAACGGTTTTTTCAAATTTTGAAATTTTACAGTAGTTTTAATGCAACTCACTTTATAAAATTTTCGTACACAGCCACTTAGTTAAACCACATATCCTAAAGCCCAGTCTCCACTGAAGCCTGAAGGCAACATAGGGCAACCATGTTGTTGAGGCAACATGGTCTGCTGAAACAAATCGAGAAAAAAAGTTTGCCAACCGTGACGTTTGAGCAAACTTAGGAGGTTTTTTGTGTCAAAAACGTCATAAGTTTGCTCAAGCATTACGGTTGGCAAACTTGTTTTCGAAATTTTTTCGAAATTGACTGCAGGGGATATGCAGTTTTCATTATAATCTCCACTGAAGGCAACATTCAACACTCAACATAAAACATGCAAACACCAAACATACAAACACTTAAACACAAACCTAGCTGCAACAGTGAATATATCAACATGTTGCTGTATGCGGAGGTGTCTCCACCAAAAAATGAAAAAAAGTTGGACAAAAATGTTGCTCTTGGTAAAAGCGCCTTTTGGCCTTATGGCTGAGCATGCGCAGTAAAGTGGCAATATTATTTCCCTTTGATTCAGACCGCCTCCTGAGCGATCGGCGAAATGTTGACGAAACCATGGTTCTGGCAACAAAAAAACGTCATAAGTTTGCTGAAACATCCCGGTAGGCAAACTTGCATTCATTATTTGTTTCAGCAAACCATGTTGTCGAAACATTTGTTGCTTTCAGTGGAGACACGGCTTTACAATTTTAGATCAATAGGAGAATTTGTTGAATGCGCTTAGTAAAAAGTGTCTCAATGCTCCCCAGTCTCCCGAAATTCCTAGAAGGGATCAGTCATTACAATTCACCATCCTTCTACCGGAACACCATTTTTTATCTGTTAGTGATATTTTAGGTTTTATTTCTGTTGCTATACAACAGGATACTTGAAAACGATCACAATGATGGGCTACAAACTTTAAACAAAATGAAACTTGTTCGTCGCACCCTGGTGGTTTTCGTCTTTGATTTGTGTTTACCAGAATCTCCCGTATATATTTCCCAAACTATACAACAAAAAATCTTTAGGAGTGGAACTTGCCTTTCACCAAAAACCGAATCAGTTGCTAAACGTTAGTTTCCATTCAGTCAGGTAATTCAAGCAGAATGTTGCATTTCAAATGCCTGTTTTCCCCAACCATTATTCCCTGGGTTTTGTGAATGTCAATGGGCTCGCATTGAAACTTGGCCACTGTATTGTAACGACTGTCAACTCATCTGAAGCCAGCCACGAAAGGACTGTCCTCATTGCGTCTACAAAGATTAATGTTACGCCTTTAGAAATGATGGTCCTTGCGTTCAATGAGCCATAATGGTCACATTTATGATAATCATTATGGTTACGGATGTTCAGACGAATTCCAGCGAGGATAATGTGTAGGGGAGTTCTGCAAGATGGAGGTCTATATATATATATAAAAAAACGTCGAGAACAAGGCCGTATGTGTCATCACATTTTGGGGGATAGGGTCAAGAACCTTGGGGTGGACTATTTGGCTATATACATGTTTAGGATCGCCAGTATCGTTCAGGGTTGAAATTTAGATTTTTAAAGCTAAATAATTGCATTTCTAAAATACAAAAATTGCAATTCTAAAACACAAAAATTGCATTTATAAAACAGAAAATTGCATTTCTAAAACAGAAACATAGCATTTCTAAAATAGAAATATAGCATTTCTAAAATAGAAACATAACATTTCTAAAATAGAAGAATAGCATTTTTAAAATAGAAGGATTGCATTTCTAAAACAGAAAAATCGCATTTTTACTGCAGAAAAAATATAACTTTACGTCAAAAATCGCCCTTTTACTAAAAAAAGGTGTATTTTTCCTAAGAAAAACCGCACTTTAACGCAGAAAAAAAAGAATTTCTAAAAAAAAAGAATTGCATTTCTAAAAAAGAAGAATTGCACTTCTAAAACAAAAAAAATCACATTTTTACTGCAGAAAAAATATAACTTTACGTCAAAAATCGCACATTTACTAAAAAAGGTGTATTTTTCCTAAGAAAAACCGCACTTTTAACGCAGAAAAATAGAATTTCTAAAAAAGAAGAATTGCATTTCTAAAACGGAAAAATCGCATTTTTACTGCTGAAAACAAATGCAACTTTACGTCAAAAATCGCATTTCTAAAACTGAAAAATTGCATTTCTAAACTAGAAAAAAGCATTTCTAAAACAGAAAAATTGAATTTTTATTGCAAAAAATAAATGTATTTTTACCACAAAAAAAGAACTGCAGTTAATGCAGAAAAAATGCGACTTTACGTCAATAATCGCACTTTTACCTAAAGGTGTATTTTTACCTAAGAAAAACCGCACTTTTAACGCAGAAAAATTGCATTTCTAAACAGTACAATTGCATTTCTAAAACAGTAAAATTGCATTTCTAAAACAGAAAAATTGCATTTCTAAACAGTACAATTGCATTTCTAAAACAGTACAATTGCATTTCTAAAACAGTACAATTGCATTTCTAAAACAGTACAATTGCATTTCTAAAACAGAAAAATTGCATTTCTAAACAGAACAATTGCATTTCTAAAACAGTACAATTGCATTTTTAAAACAGAAAAATTGCATTTCTGAAACAGAAAAAACGCACTTTTAACACAGAAAAATCGCATTTTTACCTTAAAAATTGCTATTTCACCAAAGACAAATCGCACTTTTAATGCAGAAAAAATGCGGTTTTACTTAAAATTTCACTTAACCTTAGAGTTAGAAAATATCACTTTTAATTCAAAAGTGCAAATCGCCTTTTATTACCGATTTGTAAAATTTCTTGGATTCAAGGAGGGGGACGGGGGGAGGGGGGGAAGGGGGGAAGAAGGAGAGGGGGAATATCTATCACCAAGATCCCCTCCCCATATATACGGCCTTGGCCGTAAAGACCTAAGATGGAATTGACAAAGTGATCGACGGACTGAAAATCGATTCCACATTCACCAAGTACAGTTTCTTAGTAATGCATTTAAGAACCTTCTGTTCTTAAGTGTTTTTTTTGGTAAATATATTGCTAACTTATATTTTAAAAGCAAACTTCATTATTTGGAGTTGCATTATTAATGAGTTGAAAATGAAATATGATATAACGAAACGTTACTTCACAACGATTTCCATCTTTAATGCTAAAATCGTTCAATTTAAATTTTTCTAAAATATATATAATTTCTAAGTTATTGTACACTATCTATTTGTTACATATAATGTTATATAGTAGTAAGTAAAGGCATTTTAGATTAAATATCTCAAGCCAATATCCATAATAGAACTATTTAATAATGTCGCTGTTTCACCGGACCGGATGTCTCAATGCTCCCCAGGTTACTACTACTGACTACTATATATAGTATATATTAATTTTAGCGCATTCAGAGGTCTTAAGATCTATCATTTGCCAGTATCATCTACCAGTTGACAACATCAAAACAATTAAGTCTAACAAAAAATATTATTGATGATGGAGATGATGACATTATAAACAAATCCTCGACATCCTTAAACAGTTCTAGAAAAATGCAAATTTAGGTGAAAGAGTAATAACAAATAGCTCCCAACATAACTTGAAGTTATCATTATGTTTGTAAAAAAACAAATTCCAAGCTACACCACTTATTTCAGTTTCAAAATTTGCAAGAAGGTAAATTAAGCACATTTTCATGGCCACCTTTAGGCATTTGTGAGTTCATGGAATGAAAACTGGATTTAACTTGAATGGTTTTTATTAGGGTATAATTTAGTGTGGAATTTCACTTTTACTTCATATTCCTTGAGATAACGAAGAATACAACAACATTTCTAATTAGCATAACTGATAATAAACGTCGACAGGATAAAAAGTGACAAGCAAATGTGAACAGGACGATAATAAAAAACTTGTGATACAAGATTTCACTTAAGTACAACTTTGGGCAGGACTAATGGGGGGATTTTTTGTTTTAGAAAAACTATTTTTTGTATATTAATATGGTTTAACTTCAACATTTTTAGCCAGAGGTAGAATATGCAAATTGTTTTGTTGTCCATTTTCACACGTATAACTAACATACCAGAAGCAGTGCGATTATACAAGTTTATTATCACAGGAAGTTGAGGACGTTTATTTTTTATGAGGTGATAAAGACAAACTGCTTGACCAATGACGTTTATTTTTTTAGAAATCAACTCTGTTGTCTTCCATTGAAAATTTTGTAACTCAAACATTGCTTCTCATCTGCCATTAACATACACATCAATAAGAGTGGACTCAAGATTACCCTACATGACTATATTAACTTCACTTTCTTAAGGAGGCATGTTTAGTTGCATGTTTTGAACACTTTACTTGGACAATTTATTTATTACAATTGGTATCTTGCTCAAGTACTTGTTCAGTTGTTTTTAAACATAATTGCCAAAATTAGGCAACATTAAATGTAAGAATGTTTACTGTAATTAATTGAACAACTGATTAGAAAACGTTACATGATTAATAAATTTGCTTAAGTTCAGTGAATAATGATGTCTTATGTTTATAGAGCAATCAGCAATGTCTACAAAAAGTTACTTGATTTGGTATAATTATTTAGACAGTACAGATGGAATATAATGGATATGTAAAGCACTAGTAATGATTTTATACGGTACAGTGCTGGAAGCTGGGGAGCATTGAGACATGGGGTAAGGTGAGACAGTGACATTATTAAGTATAGTCATAGTGTGGATATTGGTTTGAGAAAATTAATATAAAATGCCTTTACTTTCTACTATATAACAACCCGTGTAGCAAACATCTATAGTGTATAATACCTTTGTGGGATTTTAAAGGGTTGGTTTTTGTGTCGTAAAATGAGATTTTTTTCTTAGAAAAATCTATCTAAATATTTTGTTGCAGATATTGTAACTTTTGCTATTTAATACATATATTTTATTGCTAAATAGATAGAAACATATCGTTTTAGTTGAATGTAATTGCATTTGATGCAATTTGAGTTTCTTTGGGGAATCTTCATGTGGGGTAAACTGGGACAACTGCATGATTTGGGGCAAGGTGAGACACATTCACCTAACAGGCTTTGAATTTGCATTTTTGGACTTGTTGTCAATTTCGATATTTATTGTATTGTATATATCTAACATAGATAAATGAATGAAAATGAGTAAATAATATTTTAGAAAAATTCAAATTGAGAGATTTTAGCATGAAAGATGGAAATCAAAATGAAGTCTAATTCATGAAGTGTCTCACTTTATGTCAGCCACAACAAATTTTCGAGGATTAAAAATTTACAGAAGATTCTTACAATTTTAGATCAATAGGAGAATTAATGAATGTAAAAAATGTTTTAGTAAAACTGTCTCAATGCTCCCCAAACTTCAATTATAATACAGATTATAGGATGAGCACGCAGATCTTTAAGCAGACTGTTTTTCTCCAATTATTTTAATGACATATCACATTTTTAATAAAAAAAATGTCCACTAATTGATGAACATTTGTAATCTTTTCTATTTAGAATTCTATTTGGAATATTTATACACGTTAGTTTGGCTTTTTGAAGTAATTTAAGTCTCTTCTGAATAAATTTGAAAACACAATAGGTGTTTTTCTGGATCTGTATTATTGTGTCACCAGGTTTTTTTTAAAAAATGATGTGAGAAGCAGACAGAAAAAAAAACAGAAAAAGGAAAAGCTATTCATGCATGTTCCAGATGAGAACCAAATAGTAAAATCGTAAGTGATTGCCGCAAATAAATGGCGCTGGCATGCCTAATGGTAGAACTGGTTTTTTAGAGGTCTGTATATATCTGACTGAACCACTTATTTTCAAGAATTTGACTTTGCGTGCTCATGCAAGTAATGCATGACAGAAAAAAAAAATTGGTTTCGTTTCATTGAACTTGCATTCTAATATAGCACGTTCTCATTTGGTATTGACCTCAAATTTCTTAGGAAATGTATGAAGGGTGCCACAATAATCAATTCCATATATACGAATATTCTCGATTAAAAACTGAATTTAGTCGATTCCATTATCCAGGAATTACACGGTGCAATCTGAGGTATTCACGACGCCATGCCAAAGCAAAATAAAAATACAAAGTATTGTAAGGACCTTGCTTGGCTCAGCTTGTCTCACCCGAGGCTTAAATTTGTTATAGTGTTAGGGTCATATGGTGTTTAAAGACCAGTATGCACGAAAGCAAACAGGAGCAAACACGAAACAAAAGCACGGTTTCCGAAACATGTTTTGAACATAAGTTTGTGTGCCCTAATGTTCCAGTTTGCGCCCAGATGTTTCTTGTATCTTTTGATGAAATGCGTGTTTTCAGCAAACATTTAGGTGTTTGCTGCATGGTTTTTGCTCAAGAGGTGGTCCAGATCAAAGGAAAAAAATGTATGCTGGTCATGGCGCTCCTACCAAGGATTGTACACGATGGCATAGCCCCAATCGCCTTTTGAACTTATGGAACCAATCCTAAATTTTCCACACTGTATTTTTGAGAAAGTAGAATATAATATATTCAGTCTGGCCGGGTAAAATTTGACTGTAGAGCAGAACTTAATAGACAATAATCTAGAAAAACTAAACAGGACGACCTAAGACGTCCCCAAAATTCCTTCAAAAACGTTCCAAAAACGGTGCAATCTCTGTGATGGAATGACAATATGTGCCATAAAATTGCAGTTGTAAAGCTACAGTTATTCAGAAAACTACAGTTTCTTGCTGCACTTCTGCACATTAACTGTAGTTTTCTGGTGTACAGAAAACTTCAGTTTTTCTACCATTTGGAATTGCTCTTAACAGCAGTTGTTCTTAATTGCACTTTTTTAGCAAAAAAAGATGCAATTTTTATAGCATTCAAAATTTGAAAATATTTCAAGTTTTAAATTCTGCCAATGAAAATGTTTCAGAAAATTGCAGTTATTCAGAAAAACTACCGATTCTTAATACACATTTACTGCACTTCTGCACATTATCTGCATTTTTTATGATGCATAATAAAACAAAAAAAACTGCACTTTTACAGCACAAAAAGTACAGTTTTTCTGCCAATTGGAACTACACTCTTACTGGTGTTTTTCTGCCATTCATAGTTGCAAAACATGTGCAGTTTTAAATTCTGCCATTAACTGCATTTTACTGCAAAAATACTGCAGTTAACTTGAATAAAGTACAGTAGATTTTTTGCTGGGCATGATGATAAATCTACGTAATTGCAATTACGCACGATTACAGGATGCTGTAATTTTTTAATAGAATTCTTACACCCTGTCAAGTCCTGTCTTGAGGTACGTTATGTTCGCAAAAACGTGCAGAAAAGTGACGTTAACTATGATAACCAGAAACATCTCAACAAGGCGTTAAAACGAGAACAAACTGACGGATGCATTAGACTGTAGCTTCATCGTGCTACACTGAAATGATGACATCTTATGGAAGATGTTATCATCACACCTGTTTTCAATTTTTTTTTCCAGTTTTTTCCAAGAACTTTCTGCCCGACAGCGTTGCTTATCAATGCAGAAATCCTTCGACAGTCACAAGTCTGTTAACAACAGGCAAGCAGGAATTTTTTTTTCTCGTTTTTCTGTTCTTGTTCGGTAACAAAGGACGCAATTTTGCTGACCTTCTTTGTCATCTTGACAGATCGCTATGGTTATAGCCTGAAGTCGTATGAGGGAATCGTAATTACCCCGTTATCCTAATTAGCGTGATTTTTCTCCATGTTCTTTTGTGCTCTTTAGAACGAAAAAGAAGACTGGGCATAATTTGAAAAGATAATCGTGACCTTCATCTTGATATAACTAAGTTAACCATGAGCGTTATATTGTTTTTTTTAGTCTTAGGTACAATATCCAGTCTTTTTGACCACATTCCTGATCTTTCAGACATGTAGCAAAAATTCCTTTCCTGTTACATAATCGTTTTACATAATTGGACTGGTCCACGCTGTCCAACCTGGCCATCAACCAATCAAAACCATTTAGTATGTGACCATTTCTAGTAGGTGAGACTGGAGAGCATTGGGACATGGGGTAAGGTGAGACTAGAGAGCATTGGGACATGAGGTAAAGTAATACTGGAGAGCATTGGCACATGGGATAAGATGAGACTGGAGAGCATTGACACATGGGGTAAGGTGAGACAGTGACATTAATAAATAGTTTTATTGTGGATATAAACTTGATATATTAAATCTAAAATGCCTTTTATTCCTACTAATAACAACCTATATGTAGCAAGCAGAATACCTTTGTGGAATTTTATAAAGTTGGTTTTGGTGTTATGGAATTACATTTTTTTCTTGTGGGGTAAACTGAAACGGCTGAAATGAGTCGAAAATGTTTTAGAAAAATTTTAATTGAACGATTTTAGCATGAAACATGGAAATCTCAGTGAAATTACCTTTTTAAAGTATAATAATTTCATTTCGTCCTATTTCAGTTACAACTCGTTTGGTTTCTAAGTTTAAGATTGATAAATACATGTTATACTATTTTGCATAATTTTGTCTAATTCATGAAGTGTCTCATTTTACCCTACTAATGGAGTAAACGGCCACATAGTTAAACCTTACAATTTTAGATCATTAGGACAAATATTTAAGTGTCTCAATGCTCCCCAGTCTCCCCTATGCTATTATCATCAAAGACTTGACATATGTAGATTTTGTTGAACATGATTAAACTTGTAACATTTTGAACTGAATTTTAGTTAAATTCTTTGTCAAACGTGTGAATTTTCCTGTATAATCACATACACTGCAAATGACACCAATTCCCTTTGAAGGTTGCTTATGGTTAACGAGGACCAAGTCAAAGACACCGACCTCCTTTTGAACTCTCACCAGCTGAATTTGGAAACAGCTTATAGCTTGTACAGCCTCCATTTTCCAAATTAACATTCTCGGGGCAGCAGTCATGGTCATTTGTATTTTTATGTGTAAAAGAGGGTCATTGTATTTGTAGGCCGCAAATGGAAATCTCGTGGGACAATTGTAGTCGTGTGTGGACAAGAAGTCATCACAGGACAATCTGGCTTATGTTTAATACCTTTTGTTGGCGTGAGAATATTTTAAAGTTAACCACACTGCATAAAAAGCACCTAAGGAATAATACAGTAGGTCAACTTTGCCTTATTACGAAAATTACCCTTCTCCCTGTTCCATACCATACCATTCTAAAACAGCCTAAAATCTAGTGGAATTTTTAAAAAAAAATATTACCTTTAAATGGTAGCGTTTGTGGAAGCCGCCCGGGGCGTCGGTGGCTAGGGGCGCACAAAGTATTAAACTGGATTTGTCGGATTATATATTAAACTCAAGCGCAAATTTGGGTAGTGGAGGAGAAGAACGCAAATGTGGGTATGGACAATGGAAGGACAAAAATTTGGGTAGTGGATTGTGGGGGAGCCGCAAATTTGGGTAGGGAAGGATGTGGGAGGGAGGGCGCAAATTGAGCAGTGGACGGTAGTGGTGCGGAAATGTGGGTAATGGAGAATGGGGGCGCAAATTTGGGTAGTGGAGCATGGGGAGGAAGCAAATTTGGGTAGTGGAGTATGAAGGGGGGGGGGGGCAAATTTTGATAGTGTATGATTGGGGGAGAAGGCCGCAAATTTGGGTAGTGGAGGATGAGGGAGGGCACAAATTTGAGTAGTGGATTGTGAGGGAGGCGCAAATTTGGGTAGTGGATGATTGGGGGAGAAGGCCGTAAATTTGGGTAGTGGAGGATGGGGAGGGCAAAACTTTGGGTAGTGGATTGTGGGGGAGGCGCAAATTTAGGTAGGGGAGGATGGAGGAGGGAGGGCGCAAATTTGGGCAGTGGACGATAGTGGTGCGGAAATTTGGGTAATGGAGAAAAGGGGCCGCAAATTTGGATGTTTAGCCCTGGGCACCAAATATCTTCGCTACGCCACTGGTGACATGTTGTATTTGTATGACATTTACGAGTATTTACTGTATTTGGAAGTATCTATACTATATATTTGTATAGCTTTCTTCACACGAGAGGCCAAGTAAGCTCCAGCCGGAAAGGCTGATTTCAATAGCATAACTAGTATTAATAAATAGGCATTTTATATATTCGTATTTCTGTAATCTTAATAGTACAAGTAACAGTTATTTAGGGTTAACAAATTTTCGGCGCTCCATATCATGATTAATAACGCAATTCAAGGAATATTGTACATGTTAACATAAGTACTTGAGGTGGAAAAAATACGGATATGTTCTGAATTCAACATCTCTCAACATTTAATGCAATAACTTTTTTTGCTACAACCATTTTTGTTTAACCCATAACATAAAAAATGCGGTATATACAGAATAACAAACTTTATTTTAGAAGTGATGTGCTTTGCACAAGATTTCAAGTTATAAAAAAGATGTATTTCTCCCTCACATGTAGTTCTAAAAAATGATGCAATTTCACTAAGTATTATAACCACTAAAAGTGGATTATAAATTTAAATACTTCTCAATTTCATAATCAAAGCAACTTTATAAATTTATCTCTCTTTCTACCTATTGAAAGATAGTTGAAAAATTATTTTTAAGCACTATCCATAGTTTTTAATATTATACACGAAAACAATTTTCCATTTTCACATGTTTTAACAACTAATTTCCATTTCTTACCTTAGAAGATACTGTAGTTTCCGAAGCAAGAATAGGTGGTTCACACAACATTTTTCCTTCAGAAAAATTCTAATCGTTCAATGTAGAAGTAGATTTTTTTTCCATAACGTTAAGATCCCACCATAAAACCATAAAGCTTTTTTTGGTCAGCAAAAGTAATGGTTGTTTCCTTTTAGAAGGGCGATTCTTTCATTACCTCTTTATGGTCTTAATGGCAGAAAAACGTCCAATTTACGAAAAACTCAGCATTGGACACCTGAGGGTATCCTGTGGGGACACCTTTTAAGCCATAGGGTGAGTTTTCAGAAGGATTGAGATTTTACAAAAACTTTTGACAAGCGCACATTAGAAGTAAAACAATTTCACATGAAAAGTAGAATATTTTCTCACGCTTTTTCCTCAGAATATCACTTGGTTTTTTTCGGTTAGCCTTTGATTTTTCTCAGCACAACTTAAAATAAGAAATTTGCACCGATGTTATATTTGGTAGCAAGACTTGAAATTTCACTTTTGAAGATCCAGCACCATAATCCAGCACATTCGATGCACAATCCGGTTAGTGATGAAAGGGTTGAATCGTTGCAAATATGAGTATTTAAATGCTCCAAAAAGCTGCTAATCGCCAACAACTTTTCATCGAAAATATCGCTGGATAGTCGTCCGTGTACACACCACGATATGCAGGCTTTAAATACAACATCCCAGACGGAGGTTATTGTGCTTCCCAACGAGGTACAGGTATTTTTTTGTTGTTGCAAAAACCCAAGCCAGGTGCTCAGCAATGTTGCCTGACCGCTCACCTGGATTGCATTAACAAAACTGAGTTCCCCCAACTGAGTGTGCCTCTGATGGATTCACTGGAGTGTGTGGTTTGACCCACCTGACCATAGCCTCCTTGCACATCCAACCCTTGAAATGTTTTTCAAAAAAAGTTTTGCGCTAAAACATGATACCAGAGGCAATAATTGTTATCCTACTCCTATTGCCATGGCCGTCAGCGTCCTCTTTTTATTTTTTTTTTGTCACTATTATTATTTTTCACGACTTTAATAACTACCGGGTTTAAATAGAATTTATTTAAAATAACCCCCTCGAATGTTCCATTTTATTATGATAACAGGCTATATACAAGGATGAAATCGCAAAATAGACCAATCATATTTGAAGCATAATATTTCTTTGAGACAGGTGATGGACATTAATAAAATGGTAATTGTTTCGCACGGAAGCACAACATATAAATTTGTTCACCCTAGGGTTTGGACGTCTGGAAATCCTTGATGGATAATTTGTTTAAAAGATGTAATTTTAGGAATTGGTTATAATAAAATTTGACATTAATTTTTTTGGTTATGTGATACGAGAAAAAAATCAGAACTTTGTGATATTAAGGAAAATCATTTTAGTGCACATAGATTTGAATTAATAGTTTATTTTCAAAATATGATATTAAGGTCTGATTACCAGAACTTTCATACCATAAAGCACTGGTAGAATTATAATAGCTCTATTTTCATATTTACGTTTAAGTATAATTTCGATGAAAATTTGTTATATTTTGTAACTGACTCTTCAGCTTATTAATGTTTACGACCTAAAAACAAATGTAAAAAGATACTCACTTAATTAATGTAAAATCAGTTACCAACTTATGATTTTTGGTTTCGCGCATGCGCACTAGTTGTCCGCTCAGCGCACAACATCGTCTGCTAAAGCCCAAAACACACTAGACTCACTTTATGTGAAATTGGCTGCTTACTTACGATTTTTGGGTTTGTGCATGCGCACAACATTCTCTGCTGAAGCCACAATTTAAGACACAAGACTCACTTTATGTAAAACCGGCCGGCTGCTAACTTAATAGTTTTGGGTTCGCGCATGCGCACTAGTTGTGCACTCAGCGCACATTATCGTCCGCTAAAGTCCCAAACACACTTGATTCACTTTATGTAAAATCAGCTGCTAACACGATTTTTGAGTTACCGGTTGCTGAGCGCACTAATTGTGCACTCAGAGCACACTATCAGCACACTAGCTGCTGATCTATGCAATAGGCCTAATATTATTTAAAGGCACCTGACAACAATGGACAAGCTTTATACCAGCAGTTATTTTCTGCCTTATTTCTGCCTATAATAAAGCCTATAACAGTGTATAAAAGCCTAACAAAAAAGGTGATCAACAGTGAAAACATGGAATGAAGTTAAAACCTCAAACCCTAAAAAAATTCAGGTTAAAGTTAAGCAAAAAGTCGAAGAAATCTTTTATACTATATACCCAATCGAGATTTTGTTTCAGTTTCCAGCAAAAATGCATCAACAAACATGTCGAATACAATTGTTTCCAATCATTGGAAGTATTAGTAAATGGATTGAATCCCCATGGGAAAATGTATTATAAAACAATGTAAGTGAAATAAAAATAGTTGAGTTATATTGATTGTATTAGGTGTTAAAAATGTGGTGACGATGTAGTTAAGGGGGAGGAGAAAATGGGAGTACAAGCTTTAGTGACAACTGGGGACAGAGGGGGTTGCAAAGTAGCAAAAATCTGGCGACATATAGTTTATGGACGATCCCTTACCACTTTTGTTTCAGCCACTTATGACATTGGCTCAATTGAAGATCTGGTCGCATGTTGTATGTTGCTGTTGGTGGCGACCAGGCTGTATTTTTCAAAAAAATTAAGGAAGTGGGGTGGAGGTCAATTTCTGAAGGAATTTTGGGGCGTCTTTTTTGAATGGCCCCTAATAAAATTCATAAGAATATGATAAGATATACAGAAATGAGTACTGCATATACAACGTGGCGCCATCTACAATAAGCAATGAGCTTAAAAGTCCACGACGACATGTGGGAACATTCACGCTTCATTTACCCCTGTAATAAGCTTATATTGTATAAGTAGCAACTTTCCCACCTTGAGTGTAGTGCCTCGCCCGCCGCATTTCGTATACATAGGGGAGTGTCATAAAGAATGGAAGCAAGAAAACCTGTTTTTCGGGCTAAGGATGTTACTTTCTGAGAAAAAAAGCATGCACTTCTATAATAGGAAAGATAGGGCTTTTTTAAGTTTTTGTTGAACTACAAGTAACAAATAATTTGTAACTAAATTACCATATGTGTTTATGAAACGGTGCCGAGTAAAGAATGAAGTAGGGGAGACTGGGGAGCATTGAGACACTTTTTGCTAGAACATTTTTTGGGCATTTAATAATTGCCTTATTGATCTAAAATTTTATGGATATGTGGTTAAACTAAGTGACTGTGTATGAACATTTATCAAATCTACTGTAAATATTTTAACGTTTGAAAATTTGGTGTAGAGTGTCTCATTTTGCCCCACTCCTGGGGTAAAGTGAGACGCCTTATTAATTAGACAAAATTATGGAAAAAAGATTACAATAACTTGTAATTAGCTAATGTTAGACATAAAATTAAGAACTTTCAAAATTCACAACAATTACAAATGTGCAAATTCAATGCTTGTTACATGAATGTGTCTCACCTTGCTCTAAATCAGTTGTCTCAATTTACCCCACACGGAGATTGCCCATATAGAAACTAAAATTGTATCAAAGGCGATTACATTCAACTAAAACTATATGTTTCTATTTATTTATTTATAAATAAAATATGCATAAACCAGCAACAGTTAGAATATATCCAACAAAATATTCAGATATTTTTCTAAGGTAAAAAATCTCATTTTACGACAAAAAAACGAACTTTTTAAAATGAGTTGCTACATATGTTGTTATAAAGAAATAAGTAAAAGCATTTTAGGAAAAATATCTCAAGCCAATATTCACAACAGAACTATTAATTAATATCACTGTCTCACCTTACCCCATATCTCATTGTTCCATAGTCTCCCCTATATATATAGCCATGTATAGGCTGTATTTTTCCAGGTAACCATACTGTGCAATAAATACATCATGTCAGGATGAAACCTAGAACAGATTTATAAAACATTTTTTTGGAAAAGTCTCGCCCAATAATATTAAACACAGGTGTAAGTTGTATCAACCAGAAGCGTTTTTTTAATCACCTTCATGTCAAAAGCCATCATGGCCAATGCAGGTGCTGTGAGGCACGGGTATATTTAAACAGGATTATTTTAGAGAGTCCTGTTTATAATTGAAGATATGATATATATCGGTTCTTCAAATTAACTTTGCAATTCTAATGATTGCAAATGAACTGGATTTTCACTAACTTTTTTTCTTCGCACTTTGTTATTCCTCTTCTCCATTTTAAGCTCAACTTGAAAAATATAAAGATGGACATTGAAGTGATGGGACTGGAGATATCTATCCAAAAAAATAGCTTAGGCGTGCCACACATGTAAATATGCTTAGACTTGTTAGATATCAATTTCCGACTGAAGTGGCAGGTCACACCTAAATGTAATTCCAATTAAGCATTATAATCTAGGCAATCAGTGGCGGAATTAATAGCAAATTGACAAGTGCCGTCTGGGCCTGTCCAAATTGGCCCCAGTGCCCTCATAAAAAATGAATGTTCAGTTGTGACCATTCCGTGCATACCCACCAAACCACAGTAAGCAAGAAATAATATCCGAAATCAAAAATTCTAGCGCGACTACCAGGGGCGGTCAAAAAGTCTTGCATATTCGTTTATTATTCGAAAACCAGATGTTGAACAAAAAAACTGAAATAGCCATTTTAAAGAGCAGAAAATTTGGTATATGGTCGCTACATGACGTCACAATTAATGAAGAATTTCGAACAAACTATCAAAAACAAAATGGCGCTTCACTTGAAAGTATTGGCAAGAGAGGAACAACGAAATCGTTTTTCTGTGTTAAACCGCAAGTGAAATTTATTTTGAAATGTGAGGAGTATATGTTGACAAATGTGTTTTACAAAGTACCAAAGGACCGAAATGAATGGGAATATCCCTGAACCTGTTAATCTGATAGTAAAAATGATGTCATATGCAGAAAGAGGAGGTTCGATTCAAATTGATTTGGCCAATTTCGATTCGTAATAAAGGAGGTCTACATTACAAAACGGCGCATATGTGCCATGCATGAGCGCCTCTAGTGGCCACATTTTCTGGGGAGACAGCCCAGCGTCGTCCATATAGCATTTCCATTGATTTTGCTTTTAGGAACGGATTTTTGTGATATTTTGGAAATTTAACTTAAGTTTTTGAAATTTGAGTGGAAATTCCACTTTGAGAACGTGTGGGTCACGTGCAAACCATTTTATTTAAAAATGTCACGACGTGCATACATACAATAAATTCCTTTATTATATTGGAGTTTTTAGGGATCATGTGGTATGAAATCTTGCAATTGACGTTCCTAAAGTTGTTTTTACAACATGGAACTCAACAATTCCTCTTCATATAATGTTTGAAAACTCTTTGGAGAGCGAAAAAAACACGTGTAACTCAATGGCACGTTTTTGGCCTGTCCCCCCAGGAAACAACCCTAAAACTACCACAGATGGCGCTAAATGTAATGTAGACCTCCTCTATTATAAGACACTTTTTCAGAATCTAGAAAACACCAAAAACTAGCCCAAAGTATCCCAATTTTACGGTAGCAAATGCATTTTGTTGATGGTTAAATGAAAGGCTTGTTCTACAATGGAAAAACTTAGCTTAACCCATAAGTCTGATAAAAACGTGCCCTTCCAACTCTCGGTTTTCAATTATCTCTGGTAAACTGTCTTCATAATTAATATGGTCGAAGTTCCCGTTTTAATCGCACTAACGTTTAGTTTTTGAGATAAATTCAGGCACGTTGTGCCCCACATGGTTCACTCCTAGTGAATGGCATTCCTAATCGTAATGATTGGGCTAAGGCATCAAATTTAAGAGCATCACGAATTTGCCCCCGGGACTCCTTGCTCCTTGCACGATTTTCATTTAATGGGGACAACCGTTCTGCTCCCGAGAATAATTCAACGAATTGGTACCCAAAGTGCAAAACACTTGGCCTGCCGCTCCTATGAACGAAACACGTGCTACTAAAATGTTGTGGTTTATGAAGGAAAGAAGGCCTGAACCACAGTGTTGCCAACACCAGATGAAACACTCCATGGTACACACCAGATGAGCCGACGCCGATGGTCGAGTGGGTTATGTGCTTGCCTCTCGATCCTAAGATGCTGGGTTCGCTCCCAGGTCGAGGTCGGTGGGAATTTTTACGGATGGGAGAAATTCCCAAAGTGGCGGCTCTTTCGGATGAGAGTTTAAACCGAGGTCCTGTGTTGATTGTTGCACGTTAAAGACCCCTCGAGTGGGGGGGTGGAAGTCCCCCCTCGTAGGCTAAATTCCCAGGTAGGTGTTGAAGGCTCATCAGTGTTTAGCCCTCGGTGTTGCAGAAATAGGCCAACGTTAAAAATCAACAAACAAACAAACACACCAGATGAAACATGAAACAGAAATAAAGTTTCTGCAATCCAAGTTGTGGAAACGTGGTTTCGTGAACATACTTCCATAAATAGGTTTGTCCAAATGTGACTGTCCACACAGGAAATGTTTGCTGGTCAAGGCTTCCACACACGTCATTGCAGACGACGTTTATACTAGGGTTAACACAAACAACGATATTCGCCTTGCAACGCGTGGAGTATAAAAACCTTGGTAGAAGCGCCTTAGCTATGAAACAATGTTTCATTGATTTCCTTTGATTTTCACCACAACTTAAGCGATCACCAAAATATTTCCTGGAAACACGTTTTTATATGTCGGTATGCACCAGAGGAAACATACACAAACACATAAAACATACACAAGAAACACTGAAACAAAGTTTCCAGCATGTTTTTCGAAACATTTGTCGCAAATTTCCTTTGATCCAGGTCGCCTCTTGAGCGATTGCCAGGAAATTAAAGCGAAATGTGTCAGAAAATGGAAGTTTTTCGACACATGTTTCACAAACACTTCTGGACACACCAAGGTAGCATGTGTATGTCTCATGTGTCTTAATGTTTCTTTTGGTGCGTATACGCACCTTATGGCCAAAAGTTTCATGAAACTTGGTTGCAGAAATCTGGTGAGCATCCACATATCAGAAACTTATTTGCGAAACCCTGCTTTAGTTTCGTGTTTCATCTAGTGTGTACTATAGGCATAAAATGACATTTGCTTGGAAACAGCTGTCGAAATCGAGGGTGGTAGACTCCAAGATTCGAACCTAGGTCTTCCAATTGAAAATGTGATGGCATACCCTGGTGAAAAATCAATAGAAACCAATAGAGATTTCTATTGTTATTTGGACACTTTATTGGTTTTAATTGTTTTTTATGGTTCCTGTATTGACTTCTATGGTTTAGCTGTATTGACTGAACAGTAAAAAAACCATAGAAAACCATAGAAAACAATTGAATCCAATAAAACCAATAGAAATTTTCTATTGATACCAATAGAAAACAATGTTCCAAATAACAATAGAAATCTCTATTGTTTTTTTTTCACCAGGGATAACCAATATCCTCCCACATAACTCAGTGAATCGATAAACAGCATTGACATCCAAGTAAAGTGTGTAATTTTTATTTATTTATTTAATTTGTTGTTCACACTAAAAGTGCACTTGGGACAAAGTCCCCGGTAATGTTGGGGATAGATTCCTCATACCCCCCTCCCCCATCTTTCTTTTCCAAAATCCAAGAAAATTTAATACATTTCTAAGACGAATTGACAAAATATAAAAAGGGAATTGCACTTTTGCATTAAAAGTGTGATTTTTCTGCTCTAGAGATGTACTTTTTTGCATTACAATTTCAAGTTTTTTAGGCTAATGTGCACCTTTTTTAAGTAAAAGTGCGATTTTTATGGTAAAAAGGGATCTTTTCTGTGTTAAAAGTGCGAATTTTATGTTTTAGAAATCTTAATTTGTATGCGATAAAAGTATGATATTCTTATGCCTAGTACACACAATATGAAACTCGAAACAGAAACAGGCTTTCCCAAATATGTTTACGATATGTGGATGCTCACCAGATTTCTGCAACCAAGTTTCAGCAAACTTTTGGCCAAAAAAAATTCCATGAAACATTTTGGAGATCGCCCAAGAAGTGGTGAAAATCAAAGGAAATATTGTTTCCTGGTCAAGGCGCTTCTACCAAGGCATTTATACTCCACGACCTTATACTATAGTGAACACACAAAAACGATATTCACCTCGTGGATATCTGACAAGTTCACCGTAGCAAAAATTTACTCTACAAATATTTCATTTTTATGCACTGTTATTTAATAATCGTATTTACCAAATTATTGTATCTAGAATAATACTTCCTTACTCGTTTTTATAGTCTCAAATATACTTATTTTGTCACATAAATGTATTTCTCTACAAACAAGTATACTTATAAGACTTGAAATTTAAAAAAAAAAATTGACAATGGTAAAATTTATAAGAAAAAAGACTTTTGGCAATGCCCAACATATTAAAAACAACATTGAAAATCACTTCCTGGTAACTTTACTGAGCGTACCAGTCGCGTGCAGGCAATAATCATCACATTTCTGGTTGTATCTCATACTTCCCCCTGTCGATTGACATTATTAGCACGCTCGTGTGATCTCGTAAAGTTGTACCTGTCATAAAAAATCCACGTAAGAAAACATAAGAATAAGACGCTAGAAGCTCAGTATGCCAGAAGGGTCAATGCTAGGTAAACATCCAGATACACGTACACAATGACCTCATCCTCTCGTCGCCTGGACCCAAACACCTTTGGGGCCATTCAAAAGGACGTCCTCAAGAGGGGTGGGAGAAGCCATAGTATTTTTCAGTTTTTGGACTTTCTGTTTAATTTAGTTTCAAAGGTCAGTAAAATGGGAAATGGACACCAGGGCCCTATTCCACAAAAAATGTACAAGTATTAGTGTACAAGTTACAAGTATATGGAGTTGTAGTATGGCAATTCACCAATAATCTCAGAAACTTGTAAATCATTAGTAAATGTGTACAAGTGATGTCACAAAAGTACAAGTTTAAGGTGAAAAGAAAATGGCGTCTAAAGAAAATAAATTGCTACTTCTCTGTGCTATTGAAGCTAGAAATGGCATAATTTTTGGTAAATTTAGCAGCAATTTGTCAAAAACAGATAAAGTGATCTTCACTGTCACAGGACCACATGTTTATTCAATTAAAAACGTTGTATTCCTATTCCAAATGCTTTCTAATACTTAATTTACAAGTAATCATTTATCTATAACAAATTCACTACAAGTTGCGAGCAATTTGCTATTAGAAATACCTTTGTGGAACAGAACACTCGTAAACTGGCAAGATTAATTTCTTGTAACTTGTAAGGTATGGTCTAATAAATTACAATTATACAAATATTATCTGTGGAACACAGCAACTTGTACTTTTTGTACAAGTATCACTCCATATCCCTACAAGTACAAGACCATACTTTTGTGAAATAGGGCCCAGAAGACATGTGTCTCCAGCCTCAAATGTATACATGAATTTTTAAAACCTCGGGAAAGTCGAGAATTATGCCTACCATTATGTTAAACACCAATTTTAAGCTGAAATTTCCCTTAGAAAATGCTGTGTAATTGGTAGCGAGTTGGGGGCTTGGAATAAAATTTGTAGGATGGGCCTTTGTATGTTCCAAAAAAATGTCTGGACACCCTACTTTTCACAAATTTTTCTGGACATTCTACTTTTCACAAATTTTTCTGGACACCCTTCTTTTCTCAAATTTTTCTGGACACCCTTCTTTTCACAAATTTTTCTGGACACCCATCTTTAAAAAAAATGAAGGACGTCTATGAGGGTGAGAGGTCTGGGCAAAAGTGGACACCAATGAGCACGGGGAGAAAGGGGAGCAGGGGAGGGTCAATTCACACTCTCAATTTGAAATCTCATAACATTATTTCACTGCTGTAAATTTTCCAGCGCAATCGGCAGAATATAAAAGGAGAATTGCACTTTTGCAAAAAATAACAGAATATATATTTGCAGTTTCTTGTAAATGCAAAATAAGCGATTATCACGAAATTCATTTTATGGTGACATTACAAAAAGTTGAAAAAAAGATACTTGACATAAGTTCATTTTTTGAAGTAGCTGTCCTTCTGTTTTGAGCAGCCCCATTCTTTATTTCGAAATCAAGCCATATCAAATATTATGCTTGTCCATCAGTTCTGAAGATGTTTCCATCACTCAATTTTCTAGAGATGGTGTCTGTCTGAAGCCTTGAATTAAGCGCTGGCATGTCGAGATAACACTTGGCTTTAGCAGAAAACTTTCTATTGATTTTTTGTTTGGAAAGCCAACCATGTAATGGCAAAGGGCGATGACCTCTATCCCTTACACAGGAAAAAAAATGCCGGACATGTTCATAAATTGGCCACTATAATTGCTTTTATCTCACATAGGTGTATACTTTATACAATTTTTGGATTTTTTGTCTGCAAGGCTTATTTCTAGTGTCTGCTTTTTATCATTTGAATTCAAGAAGGAAACAAAATTAGTGAAACTAAAATTATCACCTACCTACAGAAGTGCACGTAATCCACACATGCAAAGCTTATTATTTTACACCCCCACAGAGATGTAAGACGATGCATGCATATTCTAATACGAATGTGTATCCTAGCTATGCAATGCCCAATACTAAAATATGTAGACCTACCGATTGTAAACATTTTCGAATTGCATAGTTATATAGTAACCTGCCAACATTCCAGTCATTTGCGGTTTTTCACCAGTCTAGACTGTCCTCAGAATCCTGTATGTTTGCAAAGATTTATATTGTCATTTAAATAAACAATCATTAATAATATTTGAAAAGGTTTTATACTTAATATAATGTAAAGATTTTGCCCCATTCTACAGTAGGCATTGTGGGAAAAGTGAAAATAAGGTTAGAAATAAACTGCATTAAGAATAATCATACAACTAATTCTAGCATACCTGCATGGTGAAAATTTAGGAGCTGCCTAAAAGTGCACATGCCCCTGTTGGGGCCCCTCCTTTTCTTTGCTTTTCCCTGCCTGTTATTGATGCATTTGTGAAGCTGATTTCATACTTTTGAAAAACATTTGTAATTATGTAGTGTCCAGAATCTTGGGGTGTCATATATATTTGGGAGAATATAATATTATTATTATGTGACCGAGGTACAATTCCTGGGTTGCCTACCATGAATTTTGTTTTCACAGTTTTCCACAGTTGTTTTCAGGCAAATGTCATTAAAGTTCCTTTAAAAATTGGCCGCGGCCATGTTCCTTCCTCTCTTCATATTTATGCAGGGCCAGCAATAGACCAGGCAAGGTGGAAAATATAGGTCCCCACCAGGCATTTTTATTTAAGAAAAATCACACTTTAATTACTAGAATAGAAAAATTATACTTTTAATGCAGAAAAATTGTATTTCTAAAACAAGGAATCACACTTTCAAATAAAAAAAAATTCATTACTGCAGCAGAAAAATATTACTTTTAATGCAGAAAATTGTAATTTTTACCTTAAAAAAATCGGTAAGGGTTTTGTAAGGCGACCATGTGGGGCTTAGAATGGGACCTGACCTAACCTAACCTAACCTATGACCTAACCTTTTGACCATGTGGGAATGGCCCTAAGGTAAGGTTAGGTTAGGTTAGGTGAAAGCAAAAAATATTTTAAGTCCCATTCCCATGTGGTCGCCTTATTAAACCCTTCCCGAAAAATCACACTTTTACTGCTAAAACATATGCATTTTTACACCAGAAAAATAAGACTCAATAAAAGTGCATTCCTATTGCAAAGAAATCATACTTTTAATGCAGAAAAATATAATAAAAAATGTATTTCTATACAGAAGACAAAAATGTATTTCTACAGCAGAAAAATATTATTTTTAATGCAGAAGACTGCGATTTTTACTTTAGAAAAATCACACTTATTTTTAAAAAAAATTGCATTGGATGGCATTGAACAAGTTGATGACGATACGATGTTAATTCATTCCTTACCAGGGATAGAGTTTTTGAATAAAATATGTAAAATTTGTACACATTTTGGAATTTCTGAAGGAATGTCGAGGACGTCCTTTTTGAATCGCCCGAAACAAGGCCACCGGCTGGCGTTACCAGCTTATGAGTAAAAGAGCCTGATGTTTCACAAAATTGCCAATTTGATTTTGCTTTATGCAAAGTGGAGTTTACTGCCAACATTACTGCGTACAACAAAAGATATCGACCGCTCTTACAGTAAACGTTTCGCGGAGATTTAAAGACCTCTGAGCTGAGTTACTGCCTGTGATAGAACAAGTATTCTATCCAAGTTATATTCATTAGCTCTGCCTATATCTAATCAAGAATAAACTCCCTGGATAACGCCTCAAAGTTGCTTCAAGTAACCCTTAGAAAAGAAGATTGCCTGCCTGAACTACCAAAGACATCATTAGCTTAACGAGTTCTTTAGTTACTACTAGAAAAGTCAACCGTGTCAATGGTCTTTAATCAGATCGCCATGTTCATGCAATAAAGTATGAGCCCTGGTAAGTTTTTTCAATCTGTAGGCAACTTGCAGTTCTAATTACATTATATGTATTTTTTTAAACAATATTTTTTTGTTGAACTTTCTCCATTTTTTTCTATAACAAGTATAAAAATAACAAGTGAAAATGAAATTAATCCCAGATATAAACTACCACAATTGAAGTTATCTGATGCTTAAATGGAAGTTACCTCCCCTTCCAAATTTTAATTCCTTTCCTCCTCTACAGATTCTGCTATAACCACCCCTCAGCAAAAGACAAGTTCTGGTTAAATTGGTATTTATTTAATCAGATGCAGGGCTGGGAACGGATTGTTTCAATTTTAATTTAATTCCTATAAGTCAAAAATGGAATCTATATTCGTGCATTTTACAGGAATGGATTAATGACATGAGTGTGGATAAAAAGAATAGGAGGGGTGAGGTGCTAGGTGAGGTAGTGGTAACGTTTCTGGGAGCCTAGGTGTACTGCATCCTACAATGCATGTGCACTTAATATTTATTGAAATTTTCAGATCCATATATAGAGCCTATTGAAAGGTTATATTTATTAAACTTTTCAAATCCATATAGAACCTATTGATAGGTACTATTTATTGAACCACTGAGCTAGGTGGGGTAGTGGTACCGCTATAGGTATTTCATTCGGGAGCCCTGGGTTCAATCCCCTGGTCACCTACCATCAGTTGCGGCTCGTCCATATATGCACTGCAGAACGGCAGCACCCCAAAGAGAAAAGAAAAATGTAACTAAAAGCATAAAATTGCTGTATAGAGCAGAATAAATGTTTTTATACTCCTTTCAAACGGAGGGTCCAAAATTGGACCAATAAGCTACTGTTGTGACACAATGCAATTAAGCTATGGCATTTTTGTGCTCCTCAGTTCCAGTGGCGAGGCGTTTGCCTGTTGTGCGCATGCACACGCGCACATAGGAAGCTGCACACCAGGCTACGAGGGAAAAAGAGCGCTGTACCTCCAACAGTGTGGAAGATTTACAGAGTGGCACACTAACGTGCATTGGCCAAAGTCTGGCCCTCCGTTTGAAAGGAGTCGCTAAAATTTTTCTGGAGCAGCACACCCACTAATTTTATCTACGAGCTGCCACTGCCTACCATGACTGACTTTCGCAGTTTTGCACAGTTCTTTCCAGGAAAATGCCATGATAGTTTCTCTAAAAATCTGTCATGACTGTACTCCTTCCTTTCTTTACTTCTATAATAAATTACCAAAAAATACAACCAAATCCAAAAAAACCCCATTAATTCCAATTGACAGATAGGCTGATTGCCACAATGCATATGTGCTTATAGTTAAAGGGTTTAGAAATTGTAGCGAAATGTAGTGATGAAGTAATGCTGTGTTTCTTGCCTCTATTGTTTTATTTCCTTATTGAACAGGGAAATCCCCTTATTAAGCCAACAGTTTTTTTTTGCCAGCTGTTATGTGTATTTCAAACTCGTATGTAGGTGGTACATAGTTTAGTAGGGGTGGGGTAGTGGTAACCCTATCAGGAGACCTGCAGTAACCAAAACTTGTTGGGCCAATGTTGTGTAAACTTTGTTTTCCAATGCAGAAATGTCTCGCTGGGCCAATGGTTAAATGACTAATATGCCAATGTTGGGAAAACATTGGCAATACGTTTAATGCCATTTTAAAATCGATGATTGGCAACTGTACCACATGACAACGTTTTCCCAACGTTAAAATGCTAACATAAAACCTACGATTGGCAACTCCACACTTTTCCAGCATTGGCTGCCAACTGCCAATGATTCGCCATTGCTGCCAACTAAAATCCAAAGTTTGGGCCAACGTTGTGCGTTACTTGGGTGGGTTCAATTCCAGGTCACCTACCATGGTTTTCACGGTTCCTTATAATTCCATATAAATGCTATAATGGTTCCTCTAAAAATCGGCCACGCCCGTGCTCCTTCCTCTCTTCATATCTATTATAAACTAACAAATCAATCCCAAAAATTGCCAGATGTGCTGAGCCCCAACCTGCATTTGTCATTCAGTATTGAAATGTTATATAGTTAAAGGTATTTTGTACTGATAAGCATAGTTCATGTATGTTGTATGAGATAATTTGTTTTGGTACAGGTTTTGGTTTTGCCAAAAATTGGTTGTTTATTCCATGGAATTTGACTTAAACTTTATTAAGAAAACTTTATTTAGTTCATTGTTGCTGCTGATAATGAATGCATTTATTTATGGGATTTTTCTTAATAAAGTTTAAGGATAATTCCATGGAAAAAACAACAACACTTTTTGGTAAAATCATCAGGGAGTGGCCACTTTCCAAAAAGGTGCGTTATGGATGTTGCTAAGCCACGGCTTGTATGCTTAAAAGAACCCTTTCTATTCTACCATGGTCATCATAGTATATATACAAATTTTAAAAAACCAAATTATTGCACCTGCTCATGAAAGGCTTAGCAGATAACATGGATGGATAAAAGTGGGAAGGGTTAACTTTAAACATGCCCCCATATTTTCCATTGAATCTTAGTCACTTCATACCTGTTCCACATGCGACAATAAGGTCAAAGGCAAGAAATCACACAAAAGATTAGAACCATTTAAAAGAATTATACTCGGGGAAGCAAATACCGGATAATCCCTATCTGCTACAAGAAAAGAATGCTGAAATCCTTTTCCAAGTAGCTTTTTTTTTCAATCCCTCCTCAAACGCAATAAAGCCGCATTTGACGAAAAGGCCTGCAAAGCCTGGAGGGAGACATTTTGTGGTATTTGGTATTGCATTTCTCAAAGTTGGTTTTTGTGAATTAATGAGTGACGAGTTAACATGAACACATGAAGATGGGAGAAGATTTCTTTACAACGGACAATGACCCTCCAGATATTTCTTTCATGACAGTCATTTTATCAGGATAAGAAATTTAATTTATGGCACAAGCTCATCGTTTTTTTAGCCAGATTTTTCTTAGTGTGGGCTTAGAATTACTGTTTAATTGAATTTTAAATTCTTTTCTTTTTTTTTGCCTTTCTAAATAATTTCAAATTACTTAAAATGTGAATACTTTGGGACAGTTTTTGGTATTCTGAAAAAGTGTTCAATAATTACTACCCGAAACTGACCAGGTCAAATAAAACAACCTTCCAGCAGGGGGCCTCCTCTTGGAAAATATGGAATTATTTTTAATCTCTGATTAACGGTATCACGTTAATTCGTCCCGACACAATTCGTCCCGTACATGCAACTCATCCCGAGGGACAATTCATCTCGGCCAATTCATCCCAAAATAAAATAATATTAGAAAAATATTATAAAGAAATATACGCGAAGTAATGTAAGTAGAGGGCGCTACTTACCACTGGTTAGGTTAGGTCGGGATGAATTGCACCTCGGGATGAATGGTACCTTGGGATGAATTGGGCGGGACGAATTGTGTTAGGATGAATTGTCGGAGAACCCTGATTAACAGGTGTAGGGATAATTAGTATATAGAGATGGTCCAGCTATGGCAGCCATATTTGTTAAGGGCACTTACCAAACATTCCGTGAGTGTGACAGAAATGCTCCACTCTATATATAAATTGGGACACGTAACTCGTTGAAGTCCAGACGCGAAAAGTTATCTAGGGGGTTTTTCAAACGCTTTAATCTTCCTTGTAATTCACATCTTGTTTCCCATATTTTAACGCCTAACGACCACTATAGGAGTAGACATTTACTCAAATCCTTTGATGGAACATGCCAAGACGGATATTCCATCTTCTTGCATGCGATTAGAAGATGGAATAGTTTTCCTGGCGAAATTCCAGATTTAGTAAAAATTCAATTTAACAATTATGCCCAAGTCGCTAGTGACGTAATGCCGGGTTCACAATTAATGCATCGACCGACGTCTTTTTCTGACCGTCACTCGATCTGCGCATGCGTGCCGACCTAAGTGATGACGCGTTTATGACAAATTGCGCCGGATCGAAAGACGTCGACAAAGTTTAAAAAGATTCAAACTTTGGACGTCTTTGACGGTCAAACAATTAAAATTTTGTACCAAGCGCCACCTAGCGACAGAAAATATTTTGGGGGCTATGGCTGATCTGACGGCGCTTTACCAAGTAGGCGTTTGGACGTTTGCACGTCGGTCGGTCCATTGTGAACCAGATTGCGCCAGGCGTCAAAACGTGTGACGTTTTTCTTCAAAAAATTAAGTTCCGCCTCGACCGACGGACGACGTCGGTCGAGGCATTGTGAACCAGGCATAAGAGTACTCTCCAGAAATTGAGTATGACCCACCTACTATATACATAGCATTTATTTTCTTACTGTATAGGGTACTGAGTTGAATTGAACTGAATACATAATTTCTGCTTCAAACTAACACCACTTTTATGGTCAACCTTTATTTGGCTGCAATTTGCAATTTTTATTTTTCATGCTTGTTTTGATAAAGACCTATGGCGTACACACCCTTTCTTTCCTTATTTAGTGTATGTATTAATGTTTAGAATTTTATCGTGGTCTGTTGAGGACGTGGGTAGTACAGAGACATTTATATCGTTAATCAATAAAAATATCAACCAACCTCATTAAGTTTTGTCTAGCTACAATGCCCTGTGTTATCAGTACATTAAATTAATTTTATAGAGTCGTGTAAATCATTGGGCAGTGATTGGTTGATTATTAATTGAACACACTGGTAGACACTTTGTCAAGGATAATAGAAAAAATCCATGTTCAAAAGCCATGTAGCACATTGCATTGACACACATACAATATTTGGCCTTAATCAAAGTAACATAAAAATTGTACTAACCCTGATTCGTCCAAATAACTAAAGTTGTAAGCTGAAATTAATTGGTAATATACAATGCATGTACTGTCACATAGACATCATATTACCTAGTTTCCAAACTCATTAACCTTTCATTAAATTCTACACAGCATTTGTTTGAAGCTGTAATGTTGAGAATTAGATACAAGATATTATTGAATTTTCAAGGCGGTTAACTGATAAGTTGACAGTGACATTATTAAATGTTTAGTTCTATTGTGGATATTGGCATTAGAGATTTAATTTAAAATACCTTTACTTATTACTAAATAAATGTAGTAAACAAATACCTTTGTGGAGCTTTAAAGAGTTGGGTTTTTGTGTCGTAAATGAAAATTTTCCTTAGAATAGTCATTGTTATATCTACCTGAATATTTTGTTGCAGATATTCTATACATTGTTAATTAATGCATATCTTATTGCTAAATAAATAAAAACATAGTTTTAGTTGTATGTAGGGGATACTCGGGATAAGTGTTACAGGGGTAAATTGTTACAACACAGTTTAAAAATCAGGCAGTAGGTGGCAACACTTGTCAACTTCAACCATGAAGAAGAATCATGTGATGAGTCTTCCAGTGTAGTTTAGTGAAATTGGGAAACTTGCATTGTATACAGAAGGAAATTTCTTATTTTTTGCCTTGGTGAGTAATTTATTGTTATTTATTGATTTGTCTTATTGCTTAAATGTGTTTGCTTGCATAATTTAGAGCTTTGGGGCATGAGACACTTATGTTAAGTAGTGCTAATTGGTATGAAAGTTTAATGTCTAATTGTCATTGTTTTTCATGGGGAGGACATTTTTGAAAAAGGTGTTTGTGGGGCAACTTGTTACAAATCAAAAGGGGCATGTTGTTACATTGTAACAACTTAGCCCATTTGCTAAATTTTAATGTTGTAAATTGTTTTTAGCCAAAAAACATTCTGCTTTTACATCTTGCAGTTTAAGGCTCCTTCACACTGAACGTTTTTGCTACATTAAGGCAAACACCCTACACATTATTATGTCCACGTAATGTTAGACCTCTTCTCTGATTAGCTACTGGCCGCACTATCTGCGCCATCTAACGGTCGAAAACGCAAATGGCCGAAAAAGTACTAGAGTGTCTGCTTTTTCCATCTCTTTTCCCATTGGTCGGGAAATCTTGCTTTCCTATTGGTCGAAATAGAAACTGTTTCTTTCTCTACGTGGCCCCTTAATGCACCTTACGTGTGCCGTAGCTGTCTGCTAGTGACGTCAAAATTTCAAGCAAGAGATGCAATGTAGCGAAAACGTGCTAGTATGAAGGGGCCTTTACAATGTGAACTTTCAAAAAGAAGACCAACAGAGGAGAAATTCCTGTGGATATTTTCTTACAAGCCAAAAATGATATAATTGATAACCACCTTACTTTTCGAGCTGTGGCTGATAAATTTAATAAATATTATATAACATCAACTTTATGGCACTGCAAAGGTTTTGCAAAAAAAAAAAAAAAAATGTTAAAAAAATAAAATAAAATTTAAAATCAAACAAACAATGGACATACAAAATGCAATGTAACAACTTACCCCATTCTATGTAACAAAGTGCCCTGATATGGGGTAGTTTGTTACAATCTAGGGGGGAGGTCTATAATATCATTTCATTTTGAAATGTACATAATATTCTAGTGTTTAATAAAATTTGTTTTACAAACATGAGGGCTATGCCCATCATCGATAATTTTCTCATTGGTTTTTATTTATTAGAAACACTGAAAAAAAATCAAAACTGAAAAGTGTAACAACTAGCCCCGGTCTCCTATACATAATTGCATTTAATGCAATTTAAGTTTCTATGGTAAACCTCTGTGAGGGGTTGGCTGGTTGGGGTTTAGAAGCCCGGAGGCATGCATCCAAGGCCAGAGAGAACTTAGGCAATGTTGGAGATGTATCCCATATCTAGCATACAAACAAGTTATAGGAAAGAGAAGTAGAAGAGGAAGGAGAGAAAGGAACACGGTCACAGCCGATGTTTCGAAAAAGTACCCAGCATTTGCCTGGAACAAACTGTGGAAAACCATGAAAACCACAGCCCGGGTAAACGACCCGGTCAGAAATCGAAACTGGGTCTCCGACAGCTGGTCACAATCAAATGTAAAAGTAAAGGTATTTTACCACCCGCACGGCCGTATATTTAAGGGGGTAATCATGGGGATAGATCCCCTCCTTCCTTCCCTCCCCCCCACTCCCCCCGAAATCCAATAAATTTTACAAATTTCAACACGAATCCGCCAATTTTCCTCGATTTTTCTAAGGTAAAAACACAATTTTTCTATGCTAAAAACGTACTTTCTCTCAAGTAAAAACGAGGCTCATAGTGGGCCATTTCTCTTCCCCCCACCCCCGAAATGTGATCATATATACGGCCTTGACTATCCATCATGCACAGCTAGATAAATCGCATTAAGCTTGTTCAACCAGCGAAAACGTTCTGAGTAAAAATACAGTGGAACCTCGATTTACGAACTTACTCCGTTCCATGACCCTGTTCGTAGATGAAAAAGTTCGTAATTGGAATCAACTTTTCCCACTGAAATTAATGTAAATCCAAATAATGCATTATTTGTCCAAGTTTTTTTTTAAATTTTTTTATCAACATTGTATCATTTTATGTGTGGAAATAGTACATAAAGGAAATAAGAATAACAGTAATAATAGAAGAAAGCAGTTTAATTAAAAAAACAAAATATATATTGGCAGTGTGCATATTAGCACACAGGTATGGAGATGGTGGAGGGGGGAGATTACTCCATAAAAGAAGAGGCATGCAGTTCGCAATTCCACTAAATATCGATCCAGAGAAATTTCTTTTTCTTTGCTGGACAATTTGCTAAAATGAGCCAATAGATTATCACTAAAAATCTCCACTACTCTGCTGGTAAGTTTTGTCAGGGCAAGTCGGTATATGTGATCACATTTCGGTGGAAGGGGGGATATGGTACACTATGGTTCTCTTTTTACCTTAAAAAATTACCATTTTTACCTTAAGAAAATGGCGGAAAATTGGCGGATTCGGGTAGAAAAGCCTGCACTTCACCTTGCTTGCTGAAAATGTCCTTTATTTCAGCAGTTGAAGTAGGGGGCGTTGCTTTACACAGGGTTTCGTCCCGTTCGTAAATTGGAGCATCGTTCGTAAATCGAAACAACATGTGGTGTTCGTAATTCGAATTGTTCGTAAATAGAGCCGTTCTTAAATCGATGTTCCACTGTATTCACATTATCAGGTACACGTGCATTTCCAAATAAACCCGGTTTTGCTCCCCTTTACCCAGAATCCCATTTACGCCATCAGGCTCATGTGCATTTCAGAAAAATCACACAGTGCTATCGATCACGTCAACGGCGAGTTTTTTTGGCTAAATCTCTCTAATGAGTCTAAATGTACAATTGTTTTATCCACTCATTACGTTTTTCAGTCTAAAGGCCGCCTTACACGGTCAATATTATTGAAGCAATATCGATATTGATCAATATATTGAACGTGTAAGGAGTACATTGAAACAATATTATTGATGGCAATAATATTGAAAAAAATATTGAAGTCCCGTCAATATATTGAGGCGTCGCCAATATTATTGGCCGTGTGAGGGGTTATACACCATATTGTGCACTAAAACGTCAGTCGTTCTACAGACGCTAGACTACGATAGATACATCCTCCTTGACTGCACAATTGAAACTGACCCTTTATTGACCAATATTATTGAGTCGTGTGAGGGCTACCGTTTTTTTACCATATATTGCGTCAATAATATTGCTTTAATAATATTGACCGTGTAAGCCGGCCTTAACAATAATAAAATGAATTAAGTTATTGTAATTATTTTTTTGCACCCGGAATTTTATCATGAAAATGTCTATGCACTTTGCCCCATGAGATATGTGTGACATTCCACAAAAAACATTCAAGCGTTAAAGTTTTCAATAGATTTGATAGAATTCGCTTCATAAAATTTTCACACATAACCACTTATCCTAACAATTTTAGATCAATAGGATAATTAATGAATGCGTGAAAAATGTTTTTGTAAAAAGTGTCTCAATGCTCCACATTCCCTCCAAGTGAAAATCTTTGTTAATGGAATTGCAACATGAGATTACTAATCAAATGACCCGGATTTCATAATGCCACTGGAAAGAGGCTTACACTTGTTATTAGGACGATATAGATTGCCTGTGGACTGAAGCCTTAAAATGGGTCCTTAAAACTCCTTATGGTCAATTGATGCCATCTACCTTGATGTTTATTCGTGATGTTAAGTATAAGTGTGTACATAAAGTATGATTGAAGAATGTGAGGTTTAAACGACGAGCTATTGTAAGTATACATAAACCCCTGTAAGGGCCAATACATTTCTCGACAATTTGAAATATCGTTTTATAGTTAGGACTGGACATGGATATCAATCTTCTAAACCTACTTATCCAGTTACACGTTACCTATGACATCTGAACTTCCTCTTTTTTGAAAGTATGTTCATGTAATGTAGTTTTTTTCCCCTCAAGGTTAATAGGTACAACGTGACCCAAGGTTAATCAGACCATTTGTAATTGCCTCCCTGGTGACAAGTGGCAACTGCCAGTTCCAAGTGCATTTACCCCCTGTATTTTTTTGTTTATTCCACCTTCACATTGTTATTAGGAAAAAAACTATATATAGTGGCCTTTAGTTTATAAGTTCCTCTTTGCCTCCTAAGGTTTACCAGTAGGGTTCATGACCTGTTATACTGTAGTCATAGTCATACACTTCACAATACAGGTATAGTCCACTGCAGGTATACTGTTATATAACTATAAATATATATTTAAAAAAAAAGAAGATCTAGTATTGGACAATAAAGTAACCAGACGTTTGGCAATTTTTACATGAAAAATGTTGTGACTGATACTTTGTGCAGCTGTAAAAACGGTAGGGGAGACTGGGGAGCATTGAGACACTTTTTCCTGAAACATTTTTTGTGCATTCAATAATTGTCCTATTAATTTAAAATTGGAATGATATGTGGTTTTACTAATTAGCTGTGTATGAAAATTTTATGAAGCGAATTATATCAAATCGTCTGTAAAATTAAACTTTTGAAGCATGTTTGCAGAATGTCTCATTTTGCACCACGTCTGCTGTAAAATGAGTTTGACATGAATTTGACAAATTAATGCAATATATATATATATATATATATATCATTGCTAGACTGAAAAACGTAATGAATTACAACTGAAATATGATGAAATGAAATTACACTTTAAAAAAGTTGCTTCACTGCGATTTCCATCTTTCATGCTAAAATTGTTCAATTTATATTGTTTGAAAATACTATCGACTAATTTTCATTAATTTACTAATTTTAGACAAATACAAATTAATAATTCTCAAAACTGATAACAATTCCAAAAGTGAAAATTCAAAGCGTGTTAAGGGAATGTGTCTAACCTTTCCCCAAATCAGTTGTCTCAGTTTACCCCACACGGAGATTGAAAATAGAAGCTTAAATTTCAATAAAGGCAATTACATTCAACTAAACCTATAGTTTTCTATTTATTTAGCAATACGATATGTATTAATTAGCAACAGATAAAATATCTGCAATAAAGTATTCAGATATATTTCTTTAAGAAAAAAAATCCAGTTCATGGCACAAAAACCAACATTTTTAAAATTCCTCAAAGATATTGTACACTATCCGTTTGCTACATCGGTTGTTATATAAGGGTTACTCAAACAGACCCCACAATTTCACACATGCCTGCAATTATCAGTTAATTAGGGCCATTGTACATGCGCTGACCCTGTTTTTTTAAAATGACGCCTTCTAATTGGCTGGACCTACTGCAATGGGGTTTGCAGAACTGTTTAAGAAAAAATGAGTTTTTAACTGCAAATTTCTCTTACAGTCCATCTTGGCGGGCCTGTGCAATATGCATTTGTGCCCATTTCACAAAAGACACTCACCTTGTGGACCTTGGAAGCGCATCTTGCATCTAATGCGCATGTGCACCATATGTGGGCCAAATGTAGCTAGCCCAACTGCCCAATTGATAGTTCATTTGAGTACCCCTATATTAGTAAGAGTCTGATTAAATATCTCAAGTACCACAAAATGTCACTGTCTCACCTTACCCCACGCCCCCCAATGCTCCCCAGTCTCTACTGTCAGTAATGTGGTTTAACACCGTACATTTGACTAAAGGGTTGACTTATCTAAGCATATAATTTCTAAAAAATTGTGAGCATATCCTTATCAGATCGTTCATTGGTATCCTTGTGTCTCCACTTATCACGAAGAACACCCATCCCAAAAAAGACATGGAAAATCACAGGTGAGCACTCCACCCACCTGTGTCCAGTCAAAAGAAGGTTTTGCACAGACAATAATATTTCAACATTTAAAAATCTTATCTTATAAGCTTACGCAATATAAATTATGCAAACATGGCCATGTTCACTAGATTGACATGGCCATGTGGCACCCTTTACCAAAACCCATTTCTTAGAATCGTGACACTGATCGTATGTCACGACCACCCCCATCCCGTGTCAATGCCACCAAATACTGAACTGCTTGAAAGAATGTTGTTTTGTACCATATACAAACGCATTCATGAGTTTATTCTAAACGTGTTTACCAGCACATGCTGCATCATTTCTTTTTTTTATCGAAAACTTAGCAAAAATATTCCACCCATGGAAAATTTACAAATACATGCATTCAGAAACATGCCTCTTTTTAGTGTGGGTCTTTCTAATTTGGATGTTCTTAGAATTAAACGAACACTTGCTTTACTTGTAAATACAAGAAGCGGTCAAAAAGTCTTGCATATTCGTTTATTATTCGAAAATCAGATGTCTTACACAAAAACTGAAATAGCCATTTTAATGAGCAGGAAATTTGCTATTTTTCTATGTAGGACCCGAGTTTGTTGACATATTTATCCCAAAGTTTGATGAGATTGTTTATACCCCCCTCTTAAAATGCGTTGTTGGCTAAACAGATATTTCCAACTGTAAGTTTCACATTTTCTGTTTAGAATTTTTGACCACTCAAGTGTTCCTTTAGTGGACCCGTATTTTTCACCAAGCCTTTCACCCTCTCTTTGGTCCACATCTCATTAATTTTTTTAGTTTTGGCAATACGCATAAAGTTTACGTTTGTTCTGTCTTTAGCACCACCACTAGATATGTAGGTTGCTCCTCGCTAAGGTGTTCATTGACCTTTTACGTGTGTCATGGTTATAGCCTTGACCTAGACATTTGTTGTTTTGTATTATAGAAAGCAACCCTAATGGAGTGTTATGATGCTTATGCAGCGTTTCAGTGCTGTTTTTTTGAGTTCAATTCTGTATAAAATTCACAGATTCTCATCAAGTTCATGGCATGCTCTGTTTCCATTTCACTTGGATGATCATTGCGGTTACTGAAGTTTAGTGACAGAAAAACTGAAGTTTAGTGACAGAAAAACTGAAGTTTAGTGACAGAATAACTGAAGTTTAGTGACAGAAAAACTGAAGTTTAGTGACAGAAAAACTGAAGTTTAGTGACAGAAAAACTGAAGTTTAGTGACAGAAAAACTGAAGTTT